>VXAU01005854.1:274297-297104 GCA_013399695.1 Formicarius rufipectus
TTTTTTTTTTTTTTTTTTTTTTTTGAGGTAAGAAGAAGAGAGGGAGAAGTCTTTAGTGGAATGTTCTTCAATGCATATTAATTATCTAAGAGACCAGAATGACTGCTTTGTTTAAATACATATTTATAAATCTTTTTAAATGTACATTATTTACTAGTAGACTAGAACTATTCTGAGGGCAACCATTTCTGTCTGAGAAGGCAAATATATCTTTACAATTTTAATTAAGTGACATTATTTGAGTGATAGGGAAGAATAACTCTCCTGATAAGAGTCCATAGAGTGTGACTTCCCTCTTCAGAGGATTCACTCACAGACATCAGGAATCCATAACATTTAGACAAAATTTACACAACTCAAGAGTCCCAAAAAGGGTCCCTACTTTGCAAAGATTTAGAGGAGAATCTACTCCAACAGTTCTGTCCCTTCAGGTTTATGACTTTGACTCAGCATTGCAACTCCTACCGATTTCAGTTCTTAGACAGCTGGCAGTTTATAGTATATATACTTTATATTTCTCAAATTCTGCTTGAGTAGGGTCTGACCAGGACAAAAAAAAAAAATTAAATCTAGCCAGTTATGTTGTGAGTGGAGAATACTTGCAATCCATGACTCAAATTGATCGTTTGGTCTACATCACTTCTTGTCCTAATATTCCAGTTTCCCAGGGTTCAAACTTTGCATTCAAACCTTGCAGATTTGTTGGTGACATTCAAAAGTACAGGCATTGCTTCTCACTAATTGTTTTTAATTCACATGCTTTCCACGTGTACATATAAAACCAGAGGGCAAAACCATGGCATTGAGCTTTAAAAAAATAATAATAAACCTTCTAATCTAGAGAAACGAGTTTTGAATTTTCTTTGAAAAATTTACTAGTGAGTCAAATTGTACATAAACCTCTTCTGGGTTTATTTCCACATTCAAACTGCAGGCTACCAGGGGCTTTTGCATAACTTCAGAATTTGTTGTGAAGAGCTTACACAGCTCTAATCTGCACATAAAACTCAGACTGACGTCAATGGCTGGTTTGTGCAGGGATCAAGGGCAAAATATGCAGTCAAGATCCTGTTTGTGGGTAACCCAAAAGCAGAGTTTTGACCTTACAGCTCAGCAGAGAAGTTTAGATGCCAGGTGAGATAGTGGGAGGCTAAAAATATTTACATTCAAGCCTCAAACATATGTTTGAAACATAGAATAAATGAAAAATTCTTACAAGGAGTTTGTATCCATTTTATTTCTTTTTGATATCATGAAATTTTTATTTCATTATGAAAACCCGTTCAAGAGATAACGCAGGTGAGTTTAAAACAGATTCTCAAGCTCCTTTCCCTCTTTATGCTAGCGATGTCAGCCTGTAATTTTGGAAACAAGTAGGATAGCTTTGTCCATTACTGCCATGAAGTAACAGCTGCATATTCAAAACCACAGACTCTGTAAGGAGTTTTGAAGCAGAACTTCACTTTACAGTGTCCCCTTCCAGATTGGGTTGTTCTCACATTTAAGGCCGGAACACTGGAGAGAAAATGATTTTGGACTCATATGGTTTGTTCAGTCTCATTTCCTTTTGCTGGAAAACAGAGATAATACTTGTATGTGTTTCTTAAGTCATGCTGTTGAAAATACTCCGTTCTGCCTGACAGAACATACAGCCCTTTTCCCAGAGATCCTACAAGGCATGGTAAAGAAATACAGTGTCTTCTCTGCCCTTAGAAAATAGGGACCAACTGATGAGCTAATTTTAAACTGTCAGCCCCAGCCAAAATCCAAGATTCAATCACACTTTTACTTTGGTGAAGGCAGGAATGAGGATTCAGGTTTAGTGATTGCTCACAGATAGTCTCTGCAATAAACTGCAGGTTACAAAGGAGAGGGGATCAAGGTGGGCATGGACTTTGAAAAAACTTATCTGAAAATGAATTTCACTGCAGGTTTTCTCTCAAACTGAGCCCTGATGATGTTGTAAAAGTAGAAGTGCTTCAGAGTTTTATTCACAAAACTCTTTGGCAGACAGTCTTAATATTTTTATTTTGGCCAAAATAAGGGGAATAAGTTGGGAATAAGGGAGCAGTCCAAACAGATCATAAAATAATCTGTGCCCTATGCTTTCAAAGAAAGAACAAAAAGCCTGCTGTGAACTTGCATTAATTATGAATTAGGCCTTTTTTTGAAGGAATTTCATTACAACCTGGTCACTGTAGTATTAGATTAGACTATACAGCCTGATGGCTTGAGTCCAACCCATTGCAACCTTTCTACTGCTATTAGAAATATTCTTCCTGAATCAAGTTTACATTTACAAAAAAAAAAAAAAAAAAAAGNGAGGGGGAAAGAACTCCTTGGCTTCAAAAAACAAACAACTAAAAAATTAAATAAAGTAAAATAAAATAAAAAACCTGTGTTAAATTTATTACTATTAAAATCTTTAGTTTCCATTTAATATTTTACACTCTAATGGTTTCTTGACAAAAATAATTACATGTGGCAATGTGAATCAAACATTTTATATATAATACAATTTTATATGCAAAATAGAAACTCATCAGTCTTACTGGCATCTTTAGTGTGAGATTTATCAAAACATTTGGTTTGCTTTTTTAAAAGCTCCTGCATAAGGTGTAGAAGGTTATTTAAAACTGACCAAAATTTCCAAGAATGCAAACCTGTATTTAAAATCAGAACTGAGAATCAGAAAATATATCACCATGTCCATATGCAAGGAGCAGAGTTAATGTTGCTTAACAAGGATGAATTATGACTTTTTTATTATTTGCAGGTGTTAAACAGTGACATTCCCCTAATTATGTTTTTTCATAGTTCAAAACTGCTTATCAGCATTTCACTGTAACTTTTAGATTAAAAGAAGAGATTTCAGTGGATTGAAATGTTGCCACAGGATAATGGTATCCCATTGACAGATAAATTCTTACTGAATAGAATCATAGAATGGTTTGGTTGGAAGCAACTTTAAAGATCACCTAACTGCAACACCCTGGCGTGAACAGGGAGACAACCCACTAGATGAGGTTATTCAGATCCTCATCCAGTCTGGGCTTGAACACCTCCAGGGATGACCGTTTCACAATCCCTCTGTGCAACCTGTTACAGTGCCTCACTACCCTCACAGTAAAGAGTTTCTTCCTAATATTGAATCTAAACCTAATCACCTTTAGATTAAGGCCATTCTCACATGTCCTATTATTACTACTACATCCTGCCCCAGCCCGTGTTGCAGGTGTGGCTGCAGTGCCATGTTTGTGTCATTCGGTGGCGGAGAGGATAAGGCGAGGCCCCAGACCTGGACACAGGATTCCAGGTGAGGTAATATGGATACAGATAACAAAATTAAGCCAGCCTGTTAGATTCATTAGGGGGATATTTGTTTCTTTAAATCCTACATCATACCAAACAGTCTTGACCTGATCACTTTGCCTTCTTACTTTGCAGAGAATTAGCCCAGGATGAGCACAGTAAACCACTTTCCCTGAACACTTTGTCAGGTCAGAAAATCATTTCACAGCAAAGTTAGTCTGTCCTTTCTCCCCTCCCTCAAGTCATACGCATGCACAGAACATGTCTATCCTTGAGTGCACGTTTCACAAGCTTAGCCAAAAGCCCTATGCAAATAGTCCAAAGTGAACAATTTCTACAGGGTCATAATTTTGTCAACTGAAAACTGACTTTTTCCCCTCAGAAGTGCACCTCACCAGTTACAGTTGTTTCTGTAACTTTCTACTACTTCCCTTGCTTAGAAGGCTATTCATAAAGAAAATAGTCACAAGGATTTTGTGCAAATAAACAGAAAGTTATTTCTCCCCTCAGTTTCCTCAAAGAAACTCAGATTTCACCTCTGCCCCTCCCCAGCATTTTTCTTTTAAGCCATCTCAGTACAGGAAAAATTTGGCCCAAGTGCTGCTGTTTATAGAAACCTATCTATGACTGAAAAGAAACAAGGACTAAACACAGAAGATCAGCACTGGTATTTTGTTGTTAGTTGTGACTTGACAGATATATATTTTAATGTGGATTTCCTCCCACCAGGGAGATGATTATGCCCCATAAATCCAATATTCACAGAACTCCAGTATTAGCTAGTACTGTAGGATGAAAAGTACTAGTGACAAACAGTTTGCCTAGGGTATCAGAAAGAAAAACTCAAGTCTTTGGTATTGGAAGGAATCCAGCCATCCTCTCCACACAAGCAAACAACTGTCTCTCCCAGCCACAAACTCCCAGCAGCAACTGAGGCTAAAAAGCTCATTTAAAATTGACAGGGTTAAGAAATCTGGAAGCCACAGGTAGGGGTTGTTATCCACGCTTCTGTGGTTAGCAGGCTATTACACCTCTGCAATAGCTTAAGACTGCCAGAATTGAATGCACATGGGTTCTTCACTTCCTTGAAGATTCGAGCTTCAGTCTCTTTCTCAAGAGAGAGGTATAAAAAGATTACTAGTAACATCATCTCATACCTTCTCCTATCCAACCTTGTAAATCTGAGACTGCCCTTGGTTTAAAAGCACTGATGTTAAAATACCAACACTGCTTCTCTCCTTGTATCTTTCCCACTCTTCATTTTTCTTTGCAGTTTTCAAGGTGATGACAAAAGAGAGAACAGTCTTAGCATTTGTTAATACCCACTTGACCCACAAAAGAAATTCACTAGCATTCGCAGCTTCTAATTTAAAAACCATTAGACCGTTCCGCTTGGCGGACCAGATCTAAATATTCTTAAAGGGGTGGTTTAATTTAATCATTACCTTAACAAGCCCCCTTTTAAAATGATGATCCGCCAAATTCAGGGGATTTGTTTTGGAATCTGATCCAATAACTGGCTTTGTACAAAGAGAAGCATAGCCGCATCTGATTTGGTTCAGAACGGGGTGATAATCATGAAAATTACTTTGCATATTTAATCACTGTGAAAACATGAGTACAAACTACTTTCTAGAGATTACCTTAAAAAAAAAAAAAAAAGCTTCAGGCTTTGCAGCAAGCATGCCAAGTACTTTGATTTACAGAGAATTATTTGGATTTTATAGAAATCTCAGTGTTTCAAAGACTTCAAGCTAGTCAGCCACTGGCAAAGAAAAATTACTAAATAGTGAAAGCAAAAGTTTTGTACTGGAAAAAAATTATGTTAACACCAATTGTGGGGGTTTATGTTTGTGAGTTTTTTAAGTCTGAATCACTTAACAACCTAGATTTGAAGCAAATACCTTACTAAAAATCTCTCTGATCTTTTCGGGAGGGCAGAGACACATTCTCTCCCTCTTTGGCCAGGCATGTTGCCTCACTCTAAGTCATAAGTTGGCAAGTCAGGGTTGTGATCAGGACTTCCACAAAGTTTGAAATAGGAGAGTCTGCATCAGGACTGCTCTCTGGTACCCATACCCAGGACTTACGGTGGGGAAAAAAAGTCTAACAAGGCACAGAAGTGTCATCATCTTGTAGCTTAAGATTTTTATCTGGATATCATATCTGAGGTTCAACTACACCTAGAGCATTTAGAGAAAAATGCCTAGAGAAATTAATTTTTCTCAGCCAGATCAGACAGATAAATAAAAGTGCACTGACTAGTAGTTAGCAAAAAAGACACATACACATACATGACTTGCAAATATTTCCCCAGGCTGAAGCAACTGGATGCCGGATAAGTATTCCATGGTATGTAAAACTAAATTTGCTGCTGAGATAAACAGGTACAGCTCCACTAAATCTGAGTTGCCTCTGCTCAACACTTGAAGTGAATTAGGCCCTACCTTGACTGTCAGTTGCTTTTAAATCCTTGCACTTTGATACACCAATATTTGTAAATAAGCCAGCATCTGAGAGCTACAGGGTAGGCAGAATATCTGAGGTATAATAGTCACAGGCATCTCAGATTGTGAAACTTGCTCTAACAAATACTTGTAGGAATCATCTCAGAGGTGTTTGCCTATCTGCCTACCATGCATGTACAAAACTCAAGAAAAAACAGAGTGCCTAAAATTTGCTGCATTAACAGGTATAATATATACATATGAAGTATATCTATATATCATATAGGCTGTTCTGCCATGGACATACATTTTTATGTTATCTACACTCAAATATATACACGTAAATATATATATATATACACATCTGTATTATTTGCATACTTTTTATATGTAGTACATATTCATCTAAGCATTATATGTTCCATAGCTTCAGCAGACTAGAGGTTAATGAACAGGGTTTTTCTCACATATGCACAGAACAGATAATTTTCTTTACTGTTCATGATAAGTTGAAGGAGCATTTGAGTGACAGACCAATTTGTCAATCAACTACAAAGTGTTGAGGAAGCTTCCTCTGCATAATTTTACACACAGAGATCAAATGTGACCTCTGATTGTACAGTGGGTATGGACACTCAAGGTTATAAAGTCCAAAGGAGTCATGAAATCAGTTACCTTTTCTGAGTGCCTTGTCTTTCTAAGGTTATCTATGCACTAAAATAACCACAGGACTTTAAAAGATAGATGAAAAATACTTCTTTATCATTTAAGTGTATGCATGCATGTGTGAGGAGGGTGGATGTATGAATTTATTGTGGAGTTTGAATGTATGTGTTTTTACTTTATAGCCCGAATTATTTTTAAGGTCTCAACACAGAGCCCCTGGTTCTGACATCTCATGTAGTTTTCTTGAAAGCTATATTTTAATAGCAGCTCTGTTCATTTAATATTAGCCACTTCAGATGATTTCTTTGCTAAAACCTGAATTATGAAAATCGCTTGTCAATTACCCCGGGTAGCTGTGTAAAAGAATTATTGCACATTCACAGTGAAAAGAAAACTTTATTTTCACCACTTTCCAGTAAAAGCTAATTCAGAATAACTCCACTTAACAGTTATTTTATGCTGAAATACTGAATACCGCAGGGAGTCTTTTAGGGATTTTAAAGTCTCTTTATTTATAAATGATTCATGCTGCATTTTCAGAAAAACCTACAATTAGTGTGGGAAGCACAGAGACTCCTTTGGGAAAGGTAAAAAAAAAAAAAATCTAACAAAATATACATGCATTACATACAGTCTTTTTATCTATTGTTGTTTTGCAGTGGACTATAAAAAGAGAAGAACTGGAAAAAATTACTAGGAGATATTTTATCTAACCTTTTAAATCCATGCCTCAGTTGACAGTATTTTGTGAAGTAGTTACCCTTATGATTTGTACAGCCCACAAAATTCTTTTAATGCAGGTTTCATTTTGGCTTACACTTTCCAACCCCAGTTATAAATGAGCAAGGTAGCTAAGGGGAGAATCTTTCTGGGGTAAGACAGAAGGACAAATCTTTCCTTCTGCCAGCCTCTTGTGAGACTGATGGTCACTAATGTTTCCATATTGTTTGCTGCCAGGAGTGGTGCTAAAACTTCAAGATCTTTTCAATGTTCATACCAGCAGGCATCAAAGATCACTCAGCCTCCTTCGGCTTTACAGTGAATCTTTCTGCACACTCACGCCGGATGACATGACAGATCTATATTGCACTTGCTACCAGCGCTGCAGGAGCTTATGCAACCTCTCTCCTTGTCACACGGGTGGGAGGAATGAACAGGCAAAGCCACTGAGTGTCTCAAGGCTCCCTGCACAGCCCCCACAACCCTAAGGCTCCCACAGCTTTACCCTGATGTTGCCCTGCAGTGGTTTGCAGCATTGCTCTGTGTGCTGGTGGAGAGGCACAAAATGACATCGTGGTAAGGGTCATGCACTTACATACCTATATGCCTTAATAAAATTGCACTCAAGAGCACATTAGGAAGTGGCAGAAAGGCACTAGGGTTGAAGACTAGATACCTTACCAATAATACAACCCAATACCTCCTCTCAAACAAAAGAAACCCCTTAAATCTTCATTCAATCAGACTTTTCTGTGTTAATGAAATGTTCATAATTTCCAGTCAGTGCAGACTCTGTGAGACAGCTGCATTCTCATGAACTACAAGAAGTGAACAAGAAAAACTAAACAGATTTTACTGGCTTCAAAGAGGCAAGATCTACATAAATATATTTTCCCAACCTTCATGCTGACTTTGCACTGGTGTTGTTACAAATGACTAAATATCTAAGATAAAGAAAATTTCTCAGGGATCAGAAAAGTCACTGTTAGGTCATAATTACATTAGCATTTATGGTGTGGAACTTGCAAAGAACTAAAAAGTGAAAACTTAATCATCCCTTCCTGTTCATTGACCAGTACTGGTAAAATACCAGAGAACCTCTTGTGAGACATACAGAAGAGATGGGAAGAATGCCATCACTCAGTCAGTCTCATTGGCCAGATGTACCAATGACATTGGGGAGAGATGGTGGCTTGCTATCATTTAACTAAAAGTGGGAAATCTCAGACTGATTGACTTAAACCAAGAGATAAACGGAATATGCATCACACTGGTACTGGTCTGAATCTATCTTGATAGTTTCTCAAATTGCCATAGTAAAGATTGCTCTAAAATACAAAGAAACTCCTAATTTGAAGTTAGATTATATTTTAATTTTCTTTTTAGTAAAGCTCAGTGAATAATACAAATGAAGTACCTGATCTCACACATACCAGGACATGCTTTGGCACTGCCCCAGTTGCTTGGATATCAACAGGTGGAATGCAAAAAAGAATAACTTGAATAAATGGGAATACCAACAAGAAGAATGCTGCTAGATAGCAGATAAAACAGAATACCATTACTGAGATATTCAGTGTTTGTCAGACTACCAGAAGTGAAAATGAGACTTCTAAGATTTTTAACACACTGTTCTAAATGTTTTAATTCTTTGCATAATATTGCAAGACAGTGCTATAAAACTCCAAATATAGAGCTTGTTCTGTATCATATTCAATGCGGTATCAATTGAGAAGTTGCCCATAATCTCTTGCACCCTGGCTTTCCCATCCAATCCACTAAACAAATAGAAAAAACCACATGCCTCTTCTTTCTGCTACTGAAGGGAAGAAAAAAANACATCTAACATTTCAAGCATCTTCCAAGCAAGATCTTTGATTACAGCTTCATAATTAGGAGTAAATTATCTCCAAGGCTCACCAGAGATGGAAGAACTTCTGAGTTGTGTTACCACAAAAAGATTGAAAGGGAAAAGGGGCAAATAAAGAAAGGGAAAAGAAAGGCATCTGCTTTGTTTAAAAACACCTCCAAAATGAGCATATTGCGTGTAAGTTCTCCCTGCTTTAAGACATCAAATGATGGTTTGTAATTTCCTCAATGCTGTGGACCTAATAAGAAATAGTACAGTTTTTATGGGACAGAAAGTTTGTTCACTGTTTCATTTGTATTTTCCCTGACCTTAACCTGAGCAAACTGCAGAGGCTCATCTAGGTTTGTTTGACTTTCAAGCCACAGACACTTCTAGACATTTTTCACCTCATTCTGAAATGGAAGAGATACTGTAAGTTGTGACAGGTAAATCAGCAGAGCCAGATAAGGTTGAATGTTGGGGCCAACTGCACTATTTCAGCATCCTGGTAAAGGATGAGTAACCAAAGATTTTAGACTTCTTTCTCAGAACAAAATATGACATTCATAAATAACAGTAATGGACATATATTGCTGAAGAAAAGTGAAAATTATTTGTAAGTAATTTGGCCATGACCTTCACCCTTGTGGTCCCTTGGACAAGCAATAATTTTAGGTATTTCATTTCCCAGTTCTCTTGTATTTGTGTAGATCCCACAACCTTCATTGGTTTTATACAATGTTAGTGGACTGTTCATATGTCAGGAAACTGAAATGTAAGATGTTTTCTGGGCCATTAATGTAGCATGAAATGGCAATGTAAAAATTGTTTTAAAAATTCTATGTGACAAAATTCTCAGAAATACATTACCATGGGAGGAATAGTTTTGTTATTTGTTTCTTCTCTGTAAGTAAGGAGATATGATGATTGTGCCACAAAAATTAACATTCTACTTGAGCATGTGGAATTCCTCAAGCTAGTCTTAATCAATAATAGTAGTAGTATAGTAGTAGCAGCAATAATAATAATGATGATTTTCAGTTTAAAAATGGTCTCTAAGAAGGAAAAGATTTATTTGTGAAGTGTTTCCCTACACTGGGTTTTTGTCAGCCACTAGGAATAATGCTTCAGTGATAAAATTGCACACCTTACACTGACAGCAAGTTATTCCTCTTTTAAGATGTTAACTGGCATCAAAACACAGCAGTGTACATTTCAGCTTCTGAATCAACAGCATTCACAGTAAAACACTCATAATAATTTCATTGACTAAAAGATGCCTTAAGTTAGATGTCGAGTAAAATTCAAAAAACAACCTGGGACTAGCTGGTGGATACTCTGCATAATATGGGAAAAGCTCAGGATGCAGAAGGGTAGCACCAGTTAAAAGCACTCATCAGTCATTTCCCTGTCAAGCATTCCAGCCCCTCAGGAACGTTTATTTAAAACAAACAAACCAATCCCCAAATAAAATCAATTTCCTTGCTGCAGAAGAGGCCTTTCAAGGAATCTCAGTTCAGTGGCCTTCAAGTTCACTATGAAGCTTCTGTGTATTTCAGGCCATGGGATTAATAGTAAATCCAGCAAAGCATACAACTAACTTTAAGCCTGTATGTAATCTTGGTTAAGTCAATTACTCTGTCTGCATGCTCAAAGGTAAGCAGATCCTGAAGTATTTTTCTGGTCTGGTGTGATTATCCCTACTGATGTGAAGACATAGCAACTGCTATCCCATACATTGAGGAAACCTAACTTCTGCCTCCAGCTCAGAAACATATCTTTCTGAGGTATCTACTATACATATCATCAATTCTACTGTAAGACCCTGAAAGCTTGAAGAAAGATTAAATAAGGAATAAATAAGTGGTGTTCCTTTCTCGTTTTGTAAAATATATATTAGATACGTTTGTTGTACAGCTGGATTCTATAACAGGTGAGAAACATTCACCTTTAGTGTCTCTTTAAATAGTGAAACAAAAAAAAATTTCACTTGTTAATTAATTTTTGTGCAGAACCATTGTTGGTGTTGCCTATGTTACATTAACACAGTTTCTGTACATACTACAACCGTACAAACATTTAACTCAGAAGCAGTCCAATCTAGGTGCATCACTGATGAAGCTGTGAGATCCTTGCAGCCAGCTTGTGAGTTTTGTCATGCCCAGGGACAGCAAAATAAGTCATGAATGCCACAACCGATCCATTTCAAAACCCCCAGGGACATTTCTGTGGGCAAATGATGATCTGCTAAAAGTAGCCTCTCAAAGGTCTTCGGTTTAGTTCCTTCGTCGTCTGCAGCTGCTAGCAAATTAGCAGAGGTCCCAGTGAGGCTGTCCACACTTGAATCTCCTTTGACCTAGAACTGCCAGAGCTTCTTTTGTTGGCCTGAATGACAACCCAGTCCAAGATGGAAATATCCTTTCCTTGCAGTATATTGCAGGTTATGAAAGACATTGCCTGAAAATTGTGCAAGATCTCCAGAGCAAATCATGTAAATCTGTCATGTAAATACATATTTATGTGGTTTTTAGAGCTTGGATATGTGCCATACAGACAGCTTCATATCATTTGAATATATATTTAAGGCCTTAAAAAATATGAAGCTTTGACCTGAGCTGTTGCCACATATCTAAATCACAGCTCCTAGTGGCTATGCAGGCATAGGATGGAGTTACTGCTTTTGCCTATTCCATGGGCCAATGTGTAACCAAGCCAATCCTTACAAACAATGCAGCATTATAAATAGAGCAAGGCTCCTTCTTGAAATGGAAGTATTTACTCAGGAGAAAGGCCTACTACATCTCCTGGCAAATGTTATCTTTGGGCTGGCAGAGTTTGCCTGCTAGAGAAAATGAGCCCTTTTTCACACCCACACACCTCAAGCAGAGCTGGCACAACACCAAGACTTAACACCCCAATATTTGTCTCCTAGATCTCTTGCACTGTCCAACTTTGAAGATTATTTTGCTGCATGCCCAACAAATACACTATTTGGTGTTCACCTACGTTTGCTAGTTTTAACAGCAAAAGGGAAAGATACCTGATTGCTACACTGTTCCGGTTCCACCTTTTCCATTGTAAAAGGCAAAGGGGATTAAAAGGATTTTCTCATCCCTGGAAGATTTTAAGTGGAATTTGGCCTTCTTGGTAAGATTCTCTCCTAACCTGTGGAACCCTCTTTTGTTGTGTTAGACAGCAGACTACATGATTATATGTAAAACCATATGCTTTTTTCCAACAGAAAGATTAAAGCAGTAGCCCTATACAGTAGCAACAGGGTCCATCACAGAGCAGGATGATATATTCAGGTCTATTTCCTGATTTAAACTTGTTTTCAAACATAGACTCAATTTCTAAAGCTGAGTTCATCCTGAGGTATCTTTTTATCATGGACTGTGTGCTGGTATCTCAGAATTATCTGCTTTTTGCAGATATCCCAACCTGCTAATTAACAACATGAATTCACAACAGGAGTTCTCTGTCTGAAATCACAGTTAGAAATAGATAAGAAAACAGTATATATTTTCAACTTTAAACTTTCTATTTTTGATAAACTGCATGCAGTGGTTCTGCTGTGTCATATTCTGTCATAGGTTGTGACATAATAAAACACGGCATGATGTAACCATTAACATGGCATAACCAAATGTAAAATTATTCATTCTAAGCATGTTATGATTTTCATATTATTTTTATAAGGCATACATTCTACCTCACTGTTAACTGGTTAATTCTACTCAGGAACCATGTGCAGGCATGCTGGAAGCAGAGCTGTCCAGGCACTGTCAGTAGCAACACAATATAGAATTCTGCAGGAACATAAATGTTATGTTATGAAGTGATGCTAAAGTTGCTTCTAAACTAAGGTTCCAATTCTGTGTTTGGAAGTAGGCAGGCATGCTTTACCAAACAGAAAACCTGATGTTAAAGGGTTTTAAACATGAACTGTGCTTGCATTTTTCTGTGTACACGTTTTTGATACCTGTTAGAAGTCTGTAGCAACTGGGGGCCGGGGGAGGAACAAAAAAAACCCTGAAAGAATATTAGGAAGATGACATGAAGTGCAGAAAGTTAAGGCTGTGAATCTTTATAAGTCTATCATGGTCTAACATACTAAAGTGCTCATTATCAATATAATGCCTCAGCTCTGTACTCTGATGGTTCTAAAGGTCAGTTATCCTGTATAACAGTCCACAAAATGAGCATTCTCCAATTAATTCTAAAAGCTGGTATTATAAATCTACCTTCTACACTTTGTCATGACTAACAGGTGACATGAGTAAATGACAGACTGTAGAGACATCTCTTAGTCATATTAATACTCAGGCATAGCAGCAAGGGTTAAGGACAGAGTGTCAGGTTTAACTTTCCCTCATTACCATTCAGAAAACTATCATTTAATATTAAGATAATTGTAACACAAGGATATGAGTCATGCCCTTGTGTTACAACTACCTTTAATATTAAATAATAGTTTTTGTAATGGTAATTTCCTTTGGGGAAGTTTCATTCTACATTAGGCAGTTCTGACTGATGTCTGTCTTTGCAGATATCTCTATCATCCACTAAAAGCTCTCCTACAAGTATATATGCATAATCTACAGGAATTCAATACCATGAATATTGTGGCATTGAAGTCATTGTACTTTCTCCTAAATGTTTCTGTCTATTAACAGGTTGACTATTTAATTGTGCCATAACTGTGATTTTCCTTTTGAAATCTGCACAGAAGTGAACACTTCTTGCTCTGCTGTGATAGGACTTCATCCATAACCTTAGGTACCTGGTTGCATTATAACGCATAGTATATACATGAGTGGGGCAGTCTAGAGGATATACAGGATTTAACTTGTTACCATGGTGCTTTAGTATCTGAGGGTGTAGTAGATTATAGGAGCTGCACAAAAGCAGTGAAAAAAAGTTTGAATTAAACTTTCAATGCAGAACAAGAGCTGCAGTAAACCTAGTTTGTGCCTGTATCATGAGCAGAGTTCCTCTGTCAGTGATTACAACCACAAAAAGTTGTGCGTTGTATAAAAAGTTGTTTTCAGGAAGGCATTATTTAAAAGAAAAAAGGAGAGACACTTAAAGCTACAAGATCTACTGCTGATGAATTACGAGCAGAAAAGTACTGTCAGTAAGGTCTCAGTATCCTCTCTGAGGATGTGAGAACACTATGGAAATCTTTTCTTTTAAATAAATCCTTCTGCATTCAAGAATTGTCAGATGAAGGCATAAACCTCTCCAGAAAGACTTGTACACAGTTGTTTGGCTGTACAGCTCTAAGGAAGGTATGGAGGGCACTAAGTCCTGCTGATGCATAGGAACTCTTTGGCCAGTGGCAGGGAACAATATAAGTACTATCCTGAGGAAGAACTTGCACCATATTGTACATGCCAATATTGCAAGATCAACATAGGGAACATGCCAAGACAAGGTTTGATGCCAGCTGGTTCCACAAAGCACCCCAAGTTGAGAATAAGTGAACAAACAGGTCCCCCTACTGCCACCCTTCTTGATCCTCACAGGGCTATCAAATGAACTTTGCAGGAAGGGGCAGTGTTGAGCTCCCTGTACCCACAGACCAGCTCAGAGAATTCTAAGGTGGGACAAAAATCTAATGCTAAGTGCCTATAAAAATTTGGAAACATCTTAAGTTACAGATTGCCTTTGCTGACTAGTATCTGGGACTGAATGTCAAGCTTTCTCTTCTTTCACCAGAAGCAGCTATATGGAGCAGGTACAAATTCTGAAGAAATTGAGACTCATAAAGGAAATTCTATTCAAAATGACCATAACTTTAGTGAAGAACTAGTTTAAAGAGTTCTGCATTTTATCTTCAATGTTTTTTGCCCTTTTTGATGACAGCTTATCCAACAGTCACTATTCTTTTCTGTCTTTCAAAAGCTCGAAGCATAGCTAAGGGCCAAGTGAGACCACATTCTCTGTGTGATTATCACTTAGAAACCCTCTACACAAGGCAGGCTTTATGTAGCCTCCGTACTACATTTGAGTAACACAGGTTATAAAATATTGGTGCTTCAGATCATTAGTCAGGTAATTACAATTTTTGTTTGTTTGGTTTTAATTAAAATTAGTCTCGGAAAGCATCCATTACGAGAAGAGGTCCTCACTGAACAACTGATACACAACAGTCCTCGATTAGCAAATAAAGAACATCCATTCCTATCCCCCACTTTAAAAAGCAGCAACTCCCTAACTGCTCGACACCTTTTCATTTACCAATCTCAAGTCACAAGTGAAGGGAGGGCAGTATCACTCTCATTTAACCAAAAGCATCTAAGTGAGGAGACAAGAAGGAATAGAAACTGTGTTCTGTGTCTCATACCCAGCCATTATCCACCCTAGATATGCCACAAAGTCGACAGTATTTTGGTAGTAACATATATTTGCCTAAAGAGCAAACCTTTTGTGCAATTCTGCACAGCTTCACTGAAGTCAACAGTTCTGTACACACTAACCCAGTCTCTCTTTTTTTTTTTATGTGCAAATCACTACATTTAGACAAATCTGTTTTCCCAAAGTGCCATACTGTATGTATTTGTGGCAGAGAAACTGTACAACAGCAAACACATTCATCTTTAATCTGATGAATGCTTCACCACATGACAGAGTGTGCGTTTCAAAGTATATTGTCTGAGAGGTCAGTTCTCAGAAACCATGGTGTGGGGGTTTACAAAGACACAGATGTAGAAATGCTTACATGTTCCAAATAAAAGCTGACTGGCCCAAGTACATGAGACTAGCACAGACTTAATGATGCAAATTTCCATACATCAGTTTTATAATCCTCAACAATTTCCAGGAAACATTATAACATAGTAAAATTAAAGGGAAACAAAGGATTTGTCAGTTTATTAGTTACATGATCAAAATCCTGTGAAATTCAGAAACAACCTTTGAATAAAGAATAAGGGAGTTTGGAGAGGGCTCCATGCTAAGGAGTTATTTCTGGCTGTAGAAGCAAAAATGCCCCCAGCCTCAGAGCCACAAACATGTATTTGGTATGCAAAAATACAATTCCTTGTTGAGAACTCTATACATTACGCTTATAGGTAAAAGTTAAATAAAGCATCTCTCTGCCACTGTTGTTTTTCTTATAAAGCAGAAAGGAATTAATTCAATACTCTATTAAAAAAAAATTTGGAGGAAGGAAAAGGGTGGGGGTAGGTGAACAAATGTATGTAAAATCACAACATGATACTAATGTTCAATTACAAAAACTTTTCAGAAGTCTATTTATTTATTTATTTATTCTAATTCTAAATCCCTACCACTACACAACAATGTCACATTTTAATGTAATATCATGTCCAATGCATATTCATGAAATAAAAATCTTGGCAGTGGCACAAGAAAAGTGGGATGAAGTGTGTTTGGCGGAGTGCGTCACGTTTCCAGACCAGCGGATTTTTTGATTAAAGTCCCTTATCCGTTTTATCATGCATATCCAGCCTCTGATTAAAGTGATCTGGAGCTGACACTCACAATGTCAGTATGCACTGAGACCCTTCACACAAAACATGGTTGGAATTTATATGCTTTAAAAAATGGGGGGAGGAGGGGAAGGAGAAATAGACCAACCAAAGCTGCTGCATTAAATTAAGTATATATGTATATATCTATTTACTGAAAAAACACACTTGGACTTGCTTGTTTTAATATTACGTATTTCTTTTTAACATTGCCAGGCTATGAATACTGCAGGTTTTGCCTCCATTTCAAAAAGTATCTGTGGTGCAAGTTCTTTATCTCTGTTATACTGGGCTTGTGATCAAAATGCTTCCATGTTGAGGTGAAAAACACAGCGAAGGTCTCCTACAGTCACAAATAAATAACAAAATTCTCCAAATCTATACATATCTTCTACCTTTTTTTTTCCCCCAAAAAAAATCCTTTGTTTAATTAATGTACTATATCTTTATACATCTCAGCCACAGGTTATCTGTTAAGAAAACTGATCCTGCTACAGCAAAAGTACATGAGTGTTGCAAAGGGAAGTTTACTACAGATCCACAGATCTCTTCTCCAGGTCCCCTACTCAGAAGCCTCCAAGGATATGTAGGTTATCTGAAAATTTATTTTCGAGCCTCAGGACATTCAAGAGGATGCAAATTACCTGAGGTAAGTGCCATATGCATGAAAATATGGTAGCAATTTTTCCAGCTTTCTGCATGTGTTAGAATTTTTCTTGAATTTAAAGAGCTTCTGGTCAGGCTCTTCACCTTGATCACCGAAGGGGCTTAAACATAACCTCAACCTTAAGTTTAAGATCAAGGAAATTTAAGTAGTTCAAATGTTTGTCTTACCTGTGAATAAAGGGTTTCAACAGTGCATTTAACAGAGGTGTTGCAAATGTTCATTCTCTCTAGTAGTACAACAGTTTTCATATTTCTAAATGCTGGGCTCCAAATCATTAAGTACTTACAAAAAGACATCCTTGGTTTCAGAGAAGAATTCTGAATCTTTCGGTAAGCCGATTGTTTTCAGTAACCTATGTTTCTTTGATAGGTTTAATTTATCCAATATAACCCTTCAGTATTTACAAATAGCTTGCATAAAGTTCAAATGTGTCTCAGCTCCTCTGGACTATGTTTTTAGCATACTTTTATAAAACTTTAGGGTTTTTTAACTAGGAAAAGTTTTTTACTGGAGCAGTAGAATGTGTAAGTGCCAGTGATGTCCATGTTCTCACATGTTGTTCACATATGTATCTTAATGCCAAATTTTAATCAATGTGCTATTCCAACCCAAGGCTTTTTCTGAGCAGTTAATGCCAGTTATGCTGAACTGATGCTATATTGCAACTTTGACAGACATTGAGTTAGAATTAATGAAAGACCATCAAATTAATTTCACTTGTGAATTAAGCCTCTCCCTTCTACATAAAATTTAGTATAAGATATATAATAGAGTCTAAGGAAAAACAAATTCATTTCTTTTGTTTGTTAAGGCAGTGGTTTGAATACATGCAGGCTTTCTGCATATAACACCAACAACAACCACCCCCTGAAAGAGCAGAGGATTTCACATCCTTTTTTTGTTGGTTTTTTTTTTGGGCGGGTTGAAGTTTGGTTTTTTTGTTTTGTTTTGTTTGATCAATGTTCCATCCTTTCCACATCCCAATTCTGTAAGGAGAAGAGTCAGAACTTGAGAATAAAAACCTAAATGGAAATTTTAGCAAAAGCATTGTGAAAAATCATTACCAGGAGCCAGTAGTAATCTGTGTTTTCACGAACATGAATGTAAACTCAAACTCCTTAGGCAGTTTCACAGCAAATCACCCAGTAGAGTTTCCACACAGCAGTGGATACACTCACAGTGGCAACTGTAACACACTGCTTTCCCCTTAAAATTCACTTAGTGCTGTCTCATGTTTGCAGTGCATAGGGGAAATTAATTCCACACAGACGTTTCTGTTAGACCCTTGAAAGGAAGTTTCTACTGCGAAGACATTGTGGCTCAGGGAACAATTTAAATGTAAGTATGACCTGCGCAAAAGTGATACTACCATGAAGCAGCTCAGCTACTAAATACCACTGCAGCTATCTTATAAATAAAGGTGTTCAAAGGAATCTCTCATCTTGACTTATAAACTGCTTCATATATTAGCCTCTTCTGTCATTAAGGATAAACTGGGAAATACATAATGACTTCAAGCAACTGCCACAGGTGTCTTTGCTCTCCATGCTTGAAATCCTAGAGAAATACTAGGCAACACTTGATTAGGCACTACCACCAAAACAAAAAAACTAAAAAAAACAAACAAACAAACCAAACAAAAAATCAAAATAAAACAAAAGACCCACACACATTTTAGTGTCCTGAAGTCTGATTCTGGGTATTGAAAAGCTTTCCAGCTCTGAAAGGATATTCCACACATTCAGATAAACTTCTTTGAAAAGGGTAAGTCATGGAAGAGGTAAAAAGGCAGCACTCAAAAGACCATGTGAAGTTTCTACCATCAAGCTCTGCTCTGTGAATTTACCTGAGATAACAGTTCATGGGCCTTTTGCTGGCTCTATGCAAAGAGATGCATTTCATGCGACAGAGAACTGAGCATTCACTTGCCAAGCTGGCACTTTGTATTCAGTGGGTCAGTTTTAAGCATGAATTACTGAGCATCTTTGCCCTCACTTCACAAGTTAGCACAAAATGTTTGTTGTCTTCAAGTTCATGGACCGATTTATACCACATCCTTTTGATATTTATCTGGTCATTGCTGAGTGAATACAAAAGCTCATAAGGAAAATGTGGGAATGGATTTCCCATATACAACCTGGAAAGAGTCCTGCCAGAGATGGACAGAAGAAAGCCATCCAGAGAATGTGGAGACCTTGAACTGATGTTTTAATATTGCTTAAAATGTGTGTTCCCCTTCCCCCCTACCCGGAATCCATGTTTTCCCCTTCCCAGAATCCATTTGTAGTACTTCCCCGAATCCATGTGCTCTTCCCAGAGAGTCCTTTCGGCTCTCCAAGACCACCCCTCAGAGTACCGAAGGGCGTGACCCACCTATATGTTAATCCCCTCATCCCTGTTGGCCCAAAGCCACACAATACCTTTTCCCCCATTGGAGAATCTGAACCCCCTCCAAGGGACTATAAAAAGTCCCTGCTTCCGGAATAAACTCTCTCTCTCTGCTCGGACCTTTCCCAAGCTGTTGTGGTGTCTTTGTCCTCTGCCCAGGGTTCAGGCACCACATGGCCGGGGGGGGGAACCAGGGGAGAGCACCCACTCCTCTCCTAGATGCATGGACTAAAAGCCTAGCATAGGAGACTAATATCATACCACTGCGGCCATCCCACCACCCAACACTCCAACGAGGCTCAGCACACCGACATATCCAAACCCGGAGGAAAAAACAACAAAAAAAAAAAAAACCTCCCTGTTTTGAAACAATAACCTTGAGTTCCTTTGGTGGTCAGAGGAAAGCAGTGAGCGCTGAAGCGAACTCAGTCCATGCAGCCCTGAGCTTCTAGGTAAGATGAATCATTTCCCCAAGTTTTATTTCTTTATTATAAAAGGTGGACTATTTCAGGGAAGTAGGGTAGATGTAGCAAAAAATTAAATTTAAAAAAAAATTACAAAAAAATTAAAAAACACACCATGCTGTAGATGCAGAAGGTGAATGAAATGAATCAATGAATCCTTAGAAAATATCTTAGCATGCACAGCACAATCAGTGACTTTTTTTTCCTCTCAGGACATTTGCAGTCATTTCTACCCCCTTTCATCAGTCGCATTTTTACTCACTACTGTTAGTGGCACCAGAGCCACCTCAGAAAGGAAAGATAAGTAGAACTACTGCATACATAGCTGAGGTCTCAGCTATGCTGGGAGGCAGTTGCAAAATCTTTTACTGACTTTTTATTGTCTCGATATCAAGCACGGGTTGGAAATGGAGAGCTGCATCTGCATATGGTGCCCAGTTGAGCACCATTTGTCCTGTGTGAGGACACTAGGGATTCCAGTGGCTGAAACCAAAGATACAGATGTAGTACTGAGAGTTTGTATAGATTACACAAAACCTGGCATATATGAACTGCACATCTTTTCAAGTAGATGTTTACAGTTTGTAAGCCTATTTTTACACCTAAACAAATTTGTAGATGTGGGGAAATATCCACTGCATCTGAAGATCTGGAATTCTGTTCACAGGTCCCAATACAAAGAGGCAAATAAAAGATTTTAAAAAATAAATAAATAAAAGGAATAATACAATTACTTGCCATGCATTAACCATTCAAATCTAATAGTTATTATTACCAATGATCATTATTAATTTACCTGCTTTCTAATTTGCACCCTAAAGGCTGCCTTTCAGTCACTTCTGGTCCAAGACTGAGCAGAAACAATGGTGCAGTAAGATCTTATCTCACTTAAGGTCTCATGTTACAATTTCCTTGCATTTAGTAGCTATACAGTAGTAGTCAGTAGTATGAGACATTATGAATAATGAATAGCGTACTACGTTATAATTGTCAAAGTAAATGAATAAAGCACAATCTGTGTTCCAGTATCCTTGCTTTTACAGAGTGAGTTCCTTTACTAGAGCACCAAATGAAGAAAAATGCCTGTGAAAGGTGTAAGAGCAGAAGGATTGGGAAGAAAGAGGGGAACAATTGAAATGATAAATTCCTACACAGGTTTAATTATACAGTGAGAAGAGCAAAAAAATGGTAAGTCCAAATTTGAATCTGATGGGGAAGAAAAGGAAAATTTCAGATACACTGACATAGGCTAAAGAGTGCAAGATGATAAAGGTTTGTAAAGCAATTTACAGTGCCCAGAGAGAGGAAACTGGCCAGAAGAACCAAAAATCCCCTGCACAAAGCATATCCAGCAGTTTGTGGACCACTTCTGACGAGCAGAGATGGTCTCCTCCCTAGATAATTTGTCCATGTTGTTCTTATTTACTTCAGTCAGTAAGTATGTAGTCAGGTCTACTTCAGCACAGAGAGAAAGGAGGCAATAAGGAAGGCAGGAGCAACCACACTGTTATGCAGGACATCAACATTCACTGCCACTCAGAGCCCCAGAGCACTCTCTTGCCAGGAGCTGCTGATCTCAGTGGGCTTCCAAAACTGCTTACCCATACCTCAAGTCAGACATGCTGCACCACCCCTCAATTCAGTTGTGAAACAGCCTCATTGTAATACCTAGGGTCATGTCTTCTCTGCAGAGCATCATTCATAGCAGAAAAATATATCCTGTAGAAGAAATGTTTAACCTCCATCATTCCTTTAGACCTGGAGATACCAAGTGACTTACTGGATCTCATGGTATACTTTCTTTTGCTTCCCTGATAGACCAAGAGTAAATGCAACTGGGCCTGGCATGTGCCAATGTGTTCGTGGAAGAGCAGAGGTTTGATTCTGCCTTAACCGCAGTCCATCCCTCTCCAGCTCTCTGGTTTTTAATGCAGCTGCTGCTCTGGGTGTCTGCTCCGCACATTAACCATTAAAACAGAAATCCAGAACATTGCCCACGAGCACGGCTTCTTAAGCCCCATAAAAACTGCATGCTGTATACTACACAGTCTGAATAATAGGTACATGTTATGAATATAAATAAAATACACTGTTGCAAATTAATGGGGTTTAGGGTTGGGGCTTTTTAACATAACTTCTTTTTGAAACTTCTGCACATATTTTCTATTTTTCAGGGGGGGTTATAAATCCTGTTTTAATGTTTTGCTGTTTATGCAAATTTCCAAATATAAAGGCATATGGTGGCAAAGTGGCACTAACTATCTGCTTTTCAGCAAACATTCCTCTGCTATTACAAGAAAAGGCAGCCTGATGGAAAAGGAGGGGAAAAAAAGAAAGTATTGTACAAACTGACACTCTGTATAAACATAGCATTGATTCAGATTTCTTAGCTTTATTCTTGAACCCCAATTCACTAATAGCCTTACTGGCTCCTGCAGGGCAACTGTGGATGTTCCTTTATGTCATAAGGTAGAGTGGGTGCTCAATTTTGTAACTATATTTTTAAACTAGCAGAGAAAATGAGAAAAATAAAGAACTTTTTTGAGTCAGAGGTTCCCTCTCACACTGGCAGCCTCACTGCATGGGTTTCATGTATCCAGTTTGCATTTTGCCTGATAACGTGGAAGGCACATCACACTATTCTAAAACAGCAGGATTATTTTCTCCATTCTAATTGATGAACAGCTGTGCTGTAATAGACTACAAAGCACAGCATCGCTGATCTCTCCTCAGGCCACCCCAGGAACTGAACACTCCACAGGGAACCAGAAAAGAATGAATGTTAAAAAAAAAAAAAA
>VXAU01005854.1:297153-520572 GCA_013399695.1 Formicarius rufipectus
GAGAGAGAGAGAGAGGAAAAATAAAGAAGGAACACCAAACATTTAAAGACATCTTCCTTTGGATTACTATTATTATTATTTGGCATTTCATTCAGAGATAATTAAGTCCAATTTTCACCACAGTAGTTCCGGTGTATGACATGACCCTAAACCAGTTGTGCTTTTTAAAACCTAAATATCAACATTTTTGAAAGAGAAATGTTGGAGTTCAGAATTGTCACTGCGCATCAGAGTTCACAGCACTCAAGTCACTTCTGGGATCATGTGTTCCCTAGAACCGCTCTTTGTCCCAGGAAGCCTACATTAACCATTCACTTGTCTGCTGGAATTCATTGTCTTTTCCTTCATTTGACCTTACCAAAGATATTATTATTCTATGTCTTAATATGAAATTGTAGCTCATGTCAATTTTTGCCTTGTCTATTTCTGCCATGCTACCACTGTGCACTAAAATAAACTGATGTGAAGCTTTATCTAAGTCAGGCTGGATTCTGGTTTGGATTTCCAGTAAAAGGTTAAACAACTGGTAGAGCCAGCTTCTGGCTCACGCCAACTGCATTGGGCACTGCCTTCTGGAAAGATTTTGATCCCAAAGATTGGAATCCTCAGGGATCACTGGAAATACCAGTGTATTTTTGTATGGGTGGAGGCTTTAGAAACTCAGCAGTGTTCCTCAAATTTCTATTTCTAAAAAATGGCTGCTCCACTTGCCTTCAAAGTAAAATAGTAGACAGAGTCCTTTATATCTTGGAGATAATTTAGAAGCAAACAGGAAGAAGAAAATTCATGTCCAAAAGACAGATGTGCTTCCCTTCTTTTCCCTCACCAAATTCAGTAGGGTAAAGTAAGACTCATCATCCTCATTTAAGAACCTTTTCTGCCTTTACTATATTTTCTGTGGGCATGAAAGTGTAAGAAATAGTTAAATGATGCTTCTTGTTGTATCACTAAACCAGTTCCAAAAGCACAGACTCAATTCAATCAAAATTTGTGACAAGAAAGCAATCTTCCCATCCTGCTCAGCAACAGAAAGGTTTTGTACTTTTTATTTTGTGTTATTGGAAGTAATTTGCTGCATCTTTCCGATAGGTAAGCCCTGTGCTTATGTGTTCTTTTGTCTAGATAAGAGTTATCCTGTAAAATGAACACAATAAGACTTCTGTTTACCTTAATGTTATTTTTTTAAAAAAAATCTCACAGATATAAGAAATCAATAACCATCTACAACAATTTACCAAGGATTCAGTTTGGGTAGAAAAATTCAAATTGTATTGATTTTTTTACAGAGGAAAAAAAGCCAGTTGACAATAAGCTTCGACTGAAAAAATAGCATGTGTACACAACTGGAAGAGATTCAGAAAGCCAGTTATTTAAAACCTGAGCTGCCGATTAAGACATGTAAGACAGGTTTGAATACAAAATCAGCCCCTGGACACTAACACATTACTTAGTTTCCATGCCCCAGTTCTCCATTAATAATAGGAAGGTGATAANGTGAGGAATTTTAAAACATGCATCCCAGAAAGAAGTATCATTTAGTGCAGCATACCACCACACATTTGCTCTTGTGGTCAAAAAATATGTGTGATAAATATGCTTACCAGGACAAACAGGATGTCATACTCATTTTGTCTATAATTTAGTTATAATGTTGATTTTAACTCATCAAGGCCTTTAAAGACTGATTATTGAAAAAGCCAGTCTTCTCACTTTTCTTGCTACTAAATTTGGCTAAAGGGCACAAGATAAAAGCCCTCAAACTTAAAGGTCAGTTGTCTGCCAAATGAGACTCACCAATAAAGAGATTGCTCACAATGCCACCTTTCTGAAGGGCATGAGGCCTCCAAGCAGGCTTAAAGATGCATTGGGTGTTTCTAAGATGGTGAGTTAAAGTGGACTGAAGGTTTTGAGAGGGGTTTATGTTTTGATTTTGTGGGGATTTTTTTAATAGCAGCTTGCAAATTTGGTTAAGATTTAGGGAACATATGGTCAACTTATTAATAGTTTTTATTTGCATTGTTAATTTAAAGTGGTTTGTTCTCACAGTATAATATGATAAGCACATTAAAAAAAAGTATTTCAAAAGAGTAAATAACAATATGTGTGTCGTATGAAAGCAAAGCACAAGACATTTTCCACATTTACTCTTCAGTTTCATATCTGTTTATTCAACCCATTTCCCATCCCAGCTGCATGAGGATTTCAAATAAACTCGAGGTACAACTTAGCTGTCACATCTTTCCTTTTCAACAAACACACAAAGTAACCTATAATGACCTGATAGCCCAAGCAAAATTTTTGCATTGCCTGGTCAAATATGCCATCCCTGAAGCTAAGAGTTTTGGTGGAGGATGTTAATACAGGAACCTGTTTCCTAGGTCTGGACTGTTCATGGGAAGTCTTCCACACTGGTTATGTCAAGTGGTGGTAGTGGCCTGAGCTGGATTTGACAGCCAGAGAAAAGAGCACTCTTGTCCAGGAAACGTCAGCAAAATGACCACAATAATATGATCAAGTGACAGAAGCTGGCTGTCAAAAAGCAGAAATGACAACCCAAGAAGGTCTTGGTGAAACATAGTACTAATCTTGACCTCCTAGCAAGACAGCTATTTAACTCCTCTGAGGGGCGTCAATGGGCTGGATCGCAAAAGGAGATTGAGGTCCAGAGTGACATCGGTCAGATTTTGCCTTTAGCTATTCTGTCATCATCTATAGAAGAAGCATTCCTGAGCACTTGCTAGAGACTATAAGCCAAGGAAAGACTCATACACACTCTTCCTTACAGCAGTTTGATGAAATTTGTGAATGAAATAGCAAAATTGGGTTTGTTCTGCATTGTAGGTTTCCAGTAAGGGTTTCAGGGGACCCTAACCTGCTGGCCCACGGCTCATAAACACAGACTGAGGCATCTGCCAGGTCACACACAGATTTGGTGACTTCTCTTAATTTCATTTTTAAATTTAATTAGATATGGTTTACTCCCAAATACAAAGAAGCCGTTTTTCAAGTTCACCAAACCTCCCACGTCTTGGCTGAATAAGGAAGTGTAACAGCATTGAAGACAAACACTTGCTTTTAAATTTCTAGAGTTGGAAGCCAAAACAAAGTTTTGAATACAGACTATCCACCTGATTTATTTCCAAGGGTCCCCTGAGATAAGGGTCATGTCCACAGGTCTGTTGAGAATAAGACCTCTTTCTGTAGGCTCGTGCTACATTTTCACACTGAGGTCAGAATGAAAAAAGTGGGTTCCTCTGAAATAGCCTGTCTGTAACTCATTTCTACTAAAATTCTGAGTAAAGCACATACACTTCCTTAGAAAATCCCTGCACACGAGAAAAAGGGAGACATTGCTCAGAGAAGTGAGCCTTCTCATGTACTTGTAGTTATGTCCAATATTTTGACAGTGGAGTAGTAATTAACCTTGCACTCTGCTCAGTATCACTGCATTTCAGCTGCGACCACTATGAAGTGCTTTTCTGTGAAAGGAAAGAATGAATCTAAGTGGGAAAATTACTGGAATGAGAGAGGAGTTCTAATGGCAACCTTGGCATCCTGCAATTTCACACATTAAAATATATTTAAAAAAAAAAAACCTACTACAGCGCTTGTTGAATAAGGCTAAGCTTTCTACTCTTCAAACTATTAATAAGGGCTTCCCATTGAGAAGACAAATACATGCTTGATGCATTTTTAATTCTGTGCCAATACATTTGACTAAAGCTGTTTGCTGTTTCAATGACAGGATTTAACTTACCCTTCTGTATTCACTATTTATGATTATTAATGACATTTAGAAAACACACTCAGAGGCTGTAAAAGTTATATTCTGGTCAATATTTTTTAAAAAGGAAAAAGATTAGTAGTTAAAGAACCAAATCCTTGTTAGAAAGTAAAATTAATCTCTTAATAAAGAAAAAGGTATTCGCACAATTGATTCAGCACCATAGCAAGGAAAAATACCAGCTTGACCACTGTTAGTCCCTGATGGCAACTGAAGGCAAAAATGTGCAGCCTTGTCAAATCAGACATAAATGTTATCTAGATGATCTGTATATGTACAAGTACAGTAACCTTTTTAGGAAAGTGTATTTCAAGATATGTGCCACTTAGTCAAAAAAATATGCTTCTTTCTAGTTTCTGCTGTAAATACATCCTATGTTTAAATCAAATCAGAAATTAATCAGAGGCCATTGCTGAAATCCAAACTACTTTTTCCTTTTTGAACACCACTGAAATTCCAAGCAGTTTCTCTCCTAAATTTGCCAGGAACATTTCTTTGAAATAAAAATAAAATGACATTGGTAACACTATTGTGAAGACCAATATAAGGATCCCATTGAGTTAATTTTTACTGCAAGAAATGGAAAAAGAATTCACCTTTCCCACAGACTGATTATTATTTTGTTATTTAAGTGATAATATAAACGTAAGGTTACAATGAAATTATATATACTGATGATCTCCTTGTGGCCTCCTTTGTGTTGTTCCATTACAGCACATAGTAATAATACACTAACAAAGTGCTCACACTTATGGTACTGACAGGCACCAATGCAAATCAGGCAGCACAGGAAGCACATTACTTTTGTTTTAACCATTAAAGGCTCTAAGAAATACAATATGACAGCCAGAAGAAAGCAGGCTGGGATTTTCTAAAGGTACCCAAGAGTGGCACTGATTTGTGTTTTCTTTGGTATCCTTTTTAAAAGGCCTTTAGCTGTGCCAATATAATAGATTCAAATCCTGACCTTTCTCAACACAATGAAGATCCTCTGTATATCTTACCATATAACACAGCGAATCAATACTGTATTTTACTAAATGTGAGTTAATTTTACCTAGGGAAGGAAATTACTGTTCTTAATACTAGAATAATTTTTTTTTCCCTACTGCAAGTCAGTGAGTTTCAGGTTTGCCAAACCCTATCACTGCTTAAAAAAGGGTTTGAGAGATTTTAATAGCTAATAATAGGAGGAAACATAAAAGGACAAATCCAATTTAAGTGAAAGGGTTCCTGTGTAAGCATTACTTGTCAGTCTTTGGTCGTACTGTATAGGGACCAGCTACAGAGCAGTGGCAGCAAAGAAATATAAAGTCCAGATTTAATTCTGATACAGAGAAATACAATTTCAAAACCGGACGTCTTATCATAGGCATGTCCCATTGGAGAACTCATTTCCCTAGCAAAAGGCTGTCACTGCCATTATGTTGTACAAGGAACCAATTTACTACTACAGCTAAACAGGGTTACTGGTGCTGTTGGAACTTAAGCATTTGAAGTTATCGCTAGAAAAAAAATAGCATTTCAAATGTCAGTGAAATGGGAAGGTATAATTGAAAAGTATCAATCAGAGAAGCAAAAGGGTTTAGAAGGCTAAGACTGCAGTTTTAGTACTGCCTTTCTCCTCTCTTCCTCTTTTTATTTCTTTAAGCTGTTTTCTCTATTTCCTTTTCCCTTTTACATGCAAGTTCAGATTTAGTTCTGTAAAATAAAAGATTTGGGCTTGACACTTGTTCTGTGTCAGACATGAAATAAATTTTTGTGATTTTCTGCTACAGTCTAGTGACCATAGCTTCATGAAACAAAACGCTCATCTCATTCTGCATCCAGAACTGCCAATCTGGAAGATATCTAAATTAATGTAACAAAAATTATTTGAATTTTACTTGCTTTGCTTGTCTTTTTTTTTTTCTCCCCTTCTTCTGAAACAAGATCCATTCACTGAACCTCCTTTCTATAATAGAAGCATCCCAGGCTGATCCTACAGAGATTTAGAGAGTAAATAAACCTTTGATCTTTCAGGACTTGAAAGAAACTAAATTAATAAATTTAGTTTCAGAATATTCTGCTCATGTCACTGTTGCTAAATTCGTTATGTCTCCTACACAGAACAGGAGTGGACTTGTTCAAACTACCTCATTTTGTTGTATTTTATCCTGAATCAATGTGTAGCAATACTAGAAGCATGTTTAGTTAATCTCAGAATCAGAGGGCTGAGTTTATAAAATCTGCAACTCACTTGCAAAATATCAAGATTATTTTTCATTATTACTTCCCTCTGCTGTGCATAGTGGCTCTAGGGTTTTGAAAAAAAAAAACAAAAACAAAAACAAAACAAAAAAAACCCCACAGTTTTTAGTCAAATAACAATTAGGAAAACAAAGCTGGTATATAATCGTGCTAAAACTCACTCATTTTACCCCTTAAATAGGTTGTCAAATTGCAAGTAGCAATTTGTCCCTTTTGCCAAACGTCAGCACCCAAATCCCAGGGACCTCAGTTGCTCTGTCAAGGCTGCTAACTGGCATTGATACACAAAGCAAATTTATCTGTTGCTTGCTACAACTCCATGAAAACAAAACTACACAAAAAATTCCAGTTCAGAGCATTGGTCCCTCTTCACGTTTTAAACAAGCTTTCACCTCCTAAAGAGAGGTAAAAAGGTGACATTATCAAGTTCTGCTATAGTAGTGTAATGTATTGTGAGAATATCTGTTTAGAGAAGAAAGAGCATCAGCCTTGTGTTTCACAGCAAGGAAATGAGACCTGTAAAAATAGTCAGGCTGGAGTTCTGTGTTATGAAGAGCAGAGCCCACATACATGGTATCCTCCCTTTTACGCAAAATAATTCCTGTGTTCAGGAAAAAGAAGTACCATACATTTCTAATGGACTTAGCTTTTACAATTAAAAAAAAATCATCAGGATGGTGTACAGGAGCGGTTTTTTATTTTTTTTTAATGACTGAAGTTTCAGAGAACTGATCATCAGAAATCAACCCAGGCTGTAGAAATAGACATTTTTGTCTCTAGTGTTGCTTAGGATTTGGTTGGAAAAAAGCTGAGAGTTTGAACTGAGACTGGGAGAAAGTTGCATGTCTTCTTTAGAGTTTATTTAAACTTATCTAATTTCAAAAGTAATTTTACCTCACACAGAAGATCCTTTATCCACATTAGAGTGCAGATATATTCCTCCTCCACCACCTTTTTGATGAATTTCAATTTCAAATAACTTAACGGCTAACAGCCTGCAATTGTTCTTTATATTAATAGAAATACATGGTCTCTTTTGAAGTTCAGCTAGTAATTCAGTTCTCAAAATTCTTCTGCTGTTTATAAATTATGTGAGCAGGGATGTCATAGCTTTTGATCCAGCATTACAATCCCTGTTCAACTACATTCTCTTATTCAATTAGAAGCAACTTTTCTATGCTTAGGAATCAAATGTTGTGCTAAGTGGAACTATTGAGTTGTCAATTACATTTATTTTGGACCACAGGTTCAAGGCATTAATTATGTCATGTGTCCACCTCAGGAAATTAATGAGAATGATTGTGAGAAAACTGTTTTACCTAAAAACATTCACAGAACTTGTGTGTGTGTGTGTGCTAGAAAGTATGTGGCTTTAAAGCTCTCAAACTCTCTCCAAGTTTCATTAAAACAGTTGCAACAAATCAGTAGTATGGGAAATTTTAGTTGTAAGAACCCAGCCAAATGAACAAATTCAAACATAATTTCAAATAATCAATAATATTGCATAGAGGGAAAGTAGCTTTGCAAGGAGATGCAGTTAATAGACTTGTTAATAGACTGCTTCTGAGATAAAAACTCCCTTCCACTACAGAGGTAGGTCATGTACTACTATATCCAAGAGTGCCTTGATTCTCCCACTTGTAGGAACAAGGTAAGTCAAAGTGACTTAACTGAAATGAGTCACTGCTGCTAGAACTGAAGGGAAAGAGGGGTTGCTTATTTCATCAGTGAATATTGTGGAAACCTGTAATTTCTGCTTGGGCTGAGTGTGAAAATTTCATAGCTCTGGTTACATTTCCTGAAGCTGAAGAACTATAGATTGTTCAGAGGCTTCTGCCCACAACCACCTCAGTCATGCAGGCAATGAGGAGCAGCTATCCTGTGTCACAGTATTTTACAAACAAGGCTTACAAAGATAACCTAAAACCTCATTCTGTTTTTCAGAACAGTTAACAAGAAACCCAAAAATGAAATATGGCCATCAGAAGGATATTAATAAAGAGACAAAAATAGAGGGAGCTAAACTAGACTGCTCACCAACAATTTCCAAACAAAAAGAGGAGCTAATTCACAATGAGTCATTTTGAACAGTCCATCCAAATCTGAGCTCAGAATAGTGATATTTATTAAATACTGTGCGCAGGCACTTGGTAAAGCAAAGCCTGTGATTCTCTTCGGATAATGGGAAGGAGGGAGGTACTCAGAGCAATATAGGATAGCAATAATACTTAAGGAATGTTTCTTTCCCTTTAAAGAAGAGAAAATGTCTCCAGTAAAGGAATGTCTCTTCATTTTATCAGCTATCTAGCAGTTTTTTGTTACCAGATGAATACTAAAGTGTCTAGTACAAAATACAAAAAAGAAACATGTATGCTTTAAATACAGTAATTCATTAAAAAAAAAAAAAGGCAAAGAGTTAGCTAGATTTTTTTTTCCTAGGATAAAAGGAACCAACAAGTTTTTAAATCAAAACTAGGAGAGAGGGAAATTAAGAAAAAAGCCAGGCGGAAAAACCAACAGGATTAATATTGATGCAGCTATGGCAAAAGCAAACAGACAGGCAGGGACAAGATTGCATCCAACCTCCAAAACACATGTAAAGTTGGAGCTAAAATGTCATATGCGTATGCAATTTATATGCAAAAATCTTTTACATAAAGCTACTAACTGCCAAGTCTTCTTTCACAACTTTTTCAAGGCTTGCAGTAACTCTAGGATTTTATATTCTCCCTCCGTCACCTTACTGAAGGCACGACTGTCTGTGAAGAACACAGAAACTTTCATAAGGCCATGGTATTAAATTCTTCCTTACATTGCTGGGCTGGTGGCTCAGCAGGAAGACCTATTTTTCGCTTGTGTTTCAAGCAACTTCCCTGGCAGTTATTGCCTGCAACAGACTGTAGGGAAGTTGCCAACATTTAGAAGCTTTGATGATGTGAGCCAACCTTAGACTAATAATTTTTTTTTATCTCAATATAAGTGGAAGAATTACATAAAAATAGACAATTTTTAACAGTATGGTATTCTGTTATGAGAGAAGGCTAAATAACATGGGTGCCATATGAACATCTTTCTCCTATCTACAGCACCTAACTATAGCATAGTCCATATGTCCATTGGTCTGATAGCTGAACTTCTTGAAATAACATGAGGTTACAAAAGCGAGTTCTAAAGCTCATGGCCCCAAACCTTTTGAGTTGAAACACCGAAACGCCTTTTTTTTTTTTCCATAACCCTTAAAATCAAAACCAATAAGGAAGTGCACTGCAATAGTACGTGGAAAACCCAGACACATTTTTAAGAGTCCAGAAATCAGGATGAATTCTATAGTCAGGCATTTACTACTATCTTGTGCCTCTGTCTTGCCATAATCTCTTGAGAAGCTGCAGGAAGACATTGTAGGCGGGAGAAGCAAGCCCTCAGAGAACTCAGCCTGCACACACAAGTGAGTCAGTAGCCAGCACTGGCAATGGCATACAGAGGAACTGGAAACAATTACTTCATTTCCAAGTTATTTTAAACTCAGAGCAGTTTCCTTCAGATGGGAAAGATGGGCAAAATCACCAGAAGGAGACAAGCAATGATGTCACAAACATTTTGCTTTCATTTCTCGTGTCTGTGGCTATTGTACACTGTCAGACTGTTTTGTGAGCATTTCCAGAGCAGAGGCTCTGACATATCTGCTCCCAGCAAACAGTTTAAATGTTGGCTTTAAATTCCTTGACAGATTCCAGGCCATCATCTTTTTTAATTAAATGCAAAAAAACTATGTTAATGCAACGTTAATGTTGAGATTGTCATTGGACAGATGTCAAGAAATTCAAAGTTATGGTTCCCACAGCAACCATAATTTAGCAAACCCCTCCCCCACTTCCACAACCTCCCTCCTGAAACATATTGGTCTCAAATTGTACAACCAGCACCAAAGTGAGGGGAAACTGAGAGAGGCAGAAATCGTGGCTGGGGCCTCTTGGAGCTGCTGCAAATGGGCTGGACTTTCCCTCAGTCCTCTTTCTGGAGGTCAAAGTACCGCTAACAGCAGCACTGGGACGGAATGGCCTCTATCTACACGTGACAGTGAATATATTATTGGGTGGCAGGGCTTAACTGGGAGCTCACTGCACTTACTTCAGCACTGTATTCACCTGTATACCTGAACCAGCACAAACCAGCTGTAACTGTAACTATGAAAATGACACCTATGGCACGTGTGTCAGTGTTAAGCCAAATGCCGAAAGGAACTAGTACCATAACACAGCCAGCAATGCAGACGTATCACTGTAGTCACCACAGTCAACATCACACAATAGAACTATCCTTTCTTTATTCATCCCAGGATACAATACACTTCATCACTATGCACCAGAGTGAACACTGAGAGACACAAAGCACAGAAACAATAATTTCCAGTGAGATAACATTTTCCAGAGTATAGCTTTTCAGACCCTGATCTCTCAGGCTTTGTATGTAGAGGAAACTTACAAATTGCTTCTAAAAAAAAAAAAGAGACTGAAAACTTTAAAAATAATCTAATGCAGAGCTAAAAATCATAAGTTTGGAAGCAATACTAGTTTTCTGACATTTTATAGTTATCTTTATATGTTATTCCAACTAACTCCTCAAAATTCAATACAGCAAAGTAAAAACTCCATTCACCCAATGACCTCACAACCTGTCTCTTGCTAGTATCTCCAAATATGCTACAGGTCCCAACTGCCCTTCTTCTAAATTGTCTAATTAGAGTTAACCTAATTAAGTTAGCCAAACAATTACTGCAAACATGTACTTTTAAGTTTTCTGTGTAAGCTGCAGACCTGTAAAAGTAGTTACATTCATGAAAGTATATTTGCTTTCTTTTTTTTTCTGACCTTACCAGTTTTTCCACACCACTTCCTCTAAACCTATTTGCAGTTATTTTGGAGGACTATTACAACTACATACACTAATCTATCATTTTGTGCATGTCTTTTTTACAGTCTGGAGTCTTTGAATGATTCTACATTTAATCCTAAAGCCAGTGAGTTACCTCAGTCCACCATTAAAACAGTTACTATATCCTGCATTGCCAGGTCTTCACCTGAGTGGAAATGAGAAATTTCTAAGTAAAACCACGAGAAAACAGTACTTTTACTACTGGTGGTGCCTGACCATATAAGCCAATGTTGGAGTCAAGTAGAATTTGGATACTTTACATTATGTCACAAAACATGAGAATTGATGCTGTTGGTGAATGGGGTGGCAGCAGCTTTTCCGAAGACATCACTGTCATCCCTGTGCCCACCTAAACAGAGACTACCATTTTATTGTCTTTTACCATGTGTACAAGTGACATGAAAGAGAAAACATGCTTACAAGAAAGTGTTTACAACTGCTGCCTGAGTGCCCTGCACATCCATTTACTAGTCTGGGCTTTAGGAAGCTTGCTGAAGGTTCACCTCCTTAGGCTTTTTTCCCTAAGAAGCACTTGACCTGAGTGTGGAATGGGAAGAGAAGGTGACAGAGAAGGAAATATGACCTGTAGAACATCCATCAAGTGATCTAAGTCTATACATATGACTGCAGTTTTGCCTTTGAAAGACAAATCAAGTAATGCTGCCGGCACTTGCTCTTTCCTGTCAGACACTTCTTTTATTCTCAAGCCTGTTGATAGCTTAAAAGTTACATTATATCTTCTCCAGTGTTAGTGAAGCAGTTTCCCATTCAATTTTATATTCAGTTCATATTTGTGGAAGCAGGAGGGGCTCTTTACTTTACTTGATAAATGGCAACATCTGGCTTTGTGACGGGCCATCACCAGCATGTTTAAAGAGCTGCTGACGCTTCAGGGAAAACTTGGTAAAACATTTCATTTAGAGGCAATTCTAGTTATTTATTCTATTTTCTGCATTCCTCATCCTCCACTTTATACTAGGAACATTTGCATGAAAACAGACCACAGCTCCTGAAGAGTTCATCTCCACATAACATTTTTCATCTTATGCCCTAATCACTAATCATGCTTGTGTCACAGCAACCATCTCCGTAGCAACTACTTGTGATGTCATAGAAAATTAGAATTTCTAGGTAGGGTGAAGAATAAGGCATAATGCTATAAAGGAAGGGTCAAACTCCATATTACACTGTAGCAGTGTAAAAATTAGTTAGAAGTCAGTAACAGAAAATTGAATTGTGCTATTGCTCTTATACAAGCACACACAGGACTTGACCTTTTGTTTTGGTTACAGAAATACAATGAGCTAAACATTCCTGAAAATTACAATATTTATATAAATATCTTAACCTTTCTATATATAGATGCTTTTAGCAATTGAAAAAAAATGAACAGGCAGTTTCTCAAATCACATTTTTACAGATTCTCATAGGAAGCTTCTTTCCTTGAAGTAGCAGCAGGTCAGATATAGCCAGAGGTATAGACATTGTACAAACAAGGCTTCTCCAAAAGCCAAAATAAATTTTTGGCTCTTATTCTTTAAGTTATATGCAGTTTTGTGCTGAATATTTGTAAACAAATAAGTATTTCCCATTTCTTAAGCATGTATTCAGCAGTTTAGCTATACCTGGGAATGATAAATAATAAGCAGGAGGAATACAAGGATGGAGATCAGGCCCAAGCTTTAGAATGTTTTATTTATTTCCTGTGTGTAAATACTACAACGTTCTTATTTCATTCATTAAGCAAAATGAGGCAAAGAACTTCATCTCTATGATGCAAACTTCATAGTTTATCCATCAAAACATTCATCTCGTTTAGTCACTGCTAGAAAACATGAGTTGCAGGAAGTCCATTTGTGGCAATTGCACAAACATACCCAGAGAAAGAAGGGACGATGAACTAACGTTCCTAATGGTGGAAGAACTAAACTGTGAACTTGTGAACTTTTAGGTTTCTTCCAAGGAGCTATTGTAGAGATAGAAAAGATGTTAACATGTCCTGCACTGTGAGCAGTCTCTCTGCATCCTGTGATTGCACAGGTAAGAGAGTCCATGCAGATGACATTAGGTACAGTTCTTTTCTGACCCTAGAGTTCCACAGCCTCACACAGAGACGGAAAACACAACTTCAGCCATGGGAGATCACCCTTGCCACCATTTTGCCACAAGGAAATACTACTGCTGCTGAGCTTTGCCCAAAGTTTGATAAATACTGCAGCTCTTTTCATCTCTGCTTCCAACTGCACAGTCTGGAAATGCCTGTCTATGCACTTACATATGCTATTATAATGTGCAAAATCTTGGAATTGAAAAGAAGGTAAATAGTATATCTTTATGTTATGTTACATTTTCTAGAAGTGCAATTGAGGTATCAATCATTCCATTCTGGCTGCATTGATCGGTAATTTTCATTTTGTAATTTCAAATAAAGATTCCCTCCACAGCAGCAATGGCAGCACTTTCCAGCTTATAACTTCAATTCATTTTAGCTTCATGACTTAAAGATCCTCTCTCCCCATCATTCTTGAACATCTTCTCAGTGGCAATTCCACTTTTCCAATTAGATTACTGGAACATGCCTAGTAAACAGTCACCTTTTCCTAGAGTCATAACATCTAACTAACAAGTGAAGTTAGTCCAACAAGAGCTCAGTCCCTACATTCCCATTGCAGCTCCTGCATTTATAATGTGGATCTTTACAGATATACATGTATATATGTGGAGAGATTACAAATGGGTGTATACATTAAAAAGTATGGATATATATGTATAAGAAATAAAAGTGAACCTTAACAGATAGTGCTAACGTGAGTGATTGTTCAATTTACCCTAATTTTCAAGAAATAAGACTTGTGAAAAAAATTTAAAATATTAGGAAAGACACACACAAAACAAAAACAAAGACATAAATAAAAAAAAAATTTAAAAAAAGCCTGAAAAAAATGAAACCTGTAAGTAGCTGAAGTCAGAAATGTTCAAATCCTGATTTACCACATAGCCCCAGCCAAGTTACTTCTCTCTGTACCTCAATTTGTTCATCAGTAAAATGGGGATCATAACCACTTAATTCAACAGGCTGTTCAAATGACAGACAATTTCATTGCTCTTTCAAAAGCTGTGAGCTCTCCTAATGAAGGGTTCCTTTGCGATACAAAGAATTCATAGAGGGAAAGTAGGAGTAAGGCTCATTTTCATTAGTTCTGACCAACAGTCTTCTGTGCTAGCAGATTTGCTTAAGCCATAAAAGGAGAAAATTCTTATGAAACTGACTAGAAAATTGACTGAAGGGAAGAAAGCAAGAGTGACATCACTAGGATCAGTATTCTTTTTTTTTTTTTAATTATTCCTATTGTGTTTAAATACCATGTATCAAAATACTTCAGGTACATCAGAAATATCCAAAACAAAGAAGTTTTAGAGAAGCTTCAGAGAAGCTTCACAAATAACAGTAAAACTGAACTGAGAAACCAGGACAATATCACCTACAAGCTCCATGAATCCTGCATAAGACATCATGTTCTAAATGAATTATAATATGTATGCAAAATTTTACGTATTATTTACGCTACAATAGGACTTTGGCATGAAACTATGATTCAGATCACACAAGGCTGTAAAGAAAACATTGCTGAAGAGCCATATTTGAGGTGGACAGAGGAAAGAAAAGATGAGGCACAGAGGGAATTGGTGTGACTTGTGAATCATCACACTACAACAGAAGCCAGGCAGTTGAGTTGTCCAACCCATCTGGCTAGAAGACCATGCAAGGACATTCACACACTCCTTTAGGATGCGCTTTGACAATGGTTGCACACCCTCTTAAGTGTATTTTCAATGCATATTCACAAAATAAATGTTCAGTTCCAAAAATGCCTATCAAAAATAAAAGTTACAAGCTATGGAAAAGAACTGTCCAAAGAGAGATTATCAGCACACGTGTTTCATAAAACCTGAATTAACATATGGACCATTGTGTTTTCACAGTGCAAATCCACTTAACACATGATAAATCTTATCCTTTGGGGCCACAGTTCAGCATTTGGTGACAAAAGAGATGGCTTGTCATCTGGAAGAGTGGCAGCCACAGTAGGGATTTTACAGCAAAGTTTTCTCACTGAGGCAACGGATTATGGGAAAGAAGCTCCAGTCCCAGCTCTGTCACCTGCCTTTTTGGTGACTTTGGTCACAGCACTTCATGCCACTCACCACTTCTTTCCCAGCCTTTGTGTGTGGCACAATCTGTTCAGGTTATATAGTCCATAAGGTCTACTGGGATATCCCAGCATCAATCTGATAGTACCACTACCACTGTTTGTTAATATGTAAAACTCTCCATTTCTGGTCCTCAAAAACATTCCACGACTCAGCAACTCTGATGTGATTTTTCACAGGACCATTTGCCCTGAGGGACTTCAATCTCAGGCTAGGCTGAAGCCCAAACTACACTTTGATCCTCCTGCTCTGTTTCATGCATTAGAGGATATGCTACCCCACAACTCCCGCCCAAAATCCAGCAACTCCCACTGACTCCAGTCCCAACCCATTTCACTATCTCCCCAAATTATTCTACTTTTCTTTCCTCTGCTAAAACTAGTACTGGGCAGCAGTGTGAGGAACTGCAACTGATGACACACCATGCAAAGCAGGCATGGCCCAGAGCCCAGCACATGATGGCAGCCTGGCCTGTGTTCACTGCAGGCAGGACCAGAGGCTACAGGGGCAGTGGGGGTCTGGAGCAGGGGTTTCACACTGCAGGTCAAGATGAAGGGTCCCTGTGCCACCAGCAGTCCTCAAACTCAAGCTGAAAGCTAAAATCCAGCAAGTACAAAACCCCTGCCTTCCTGTAAAGAACTGCCACCTCCCATTGAAGTTTTCATCAAAATAATAGCATTCTATTATTAATCCACTTTGGAAAGCATGATCATAGAGAAAAGCACGACAATAGACTTATGGGAGTTTAAACTATTACTGTTTTAAGACAACAGGATTAAGGAGAAAGACCTTTATGCTGCAGCAGGAGTTTCCTCACTGCAGAAGTGGAGGTCAGAACCAGCCACCTAACTCCCTTGAAGACTAGTGCTACATTAGAACTGTGCTAGCAGTGCCAGCACCTCTTGCCTTGCCATCGGTGTGAGAGACAGGGCCTGCAGAGCAGAGGTCCCTTCACTTTCAGGCACAACAGGGAGCTGTTTGGGCATGAACAGAATGGGTGGACATTTTTTTCCATCCTATGGCAGAGGCAGCAGGACCTGACAGAAATGCAGGGGCAGTGGTTCAGACTGATATAATTCTTTGTGCTGCCTCTGAGAATTGATGTTCCCACACATACAGCCCTCAGCCCACTGCAAGCCCAACAGCCTCTTCTGTCTGTGCTTTCTGCTGCCGCAGCACCTGCTTTACCTGAGGAAAGTCTGCTCCACGCTCCATGATCTGATTACTGCCTTTCATCAGGCAAGGGTGGATAACTGAGGCAAGAGAACAGAAACTTGAACCATTTTATGGGGTTTTCTTATTGCGTGTTGAACCTAAATGTGTTTAAAAGAAAGTTCATAATACCTGAGCAAGTAAGGAAAGCGCTATTCATGCCCATTAAAGATTTACCACATCACTCCTACAGAAGAGTCCAGTCAAGGGCTAAAACTTAATCACTTTTCCATTTTATTTCAAAATTTGGCTTATCCTAAGGGTAGGCAAATAGAATTACTGACTTGTATGAGCCAGATGGAGTGTCTCCTTGTTTTGTGCAGTGTTTCCTTCACTTTGGCCATGGCTATCAACATCCAAATGACAAAAATCTACTGTTTCCCTCAGCTGAAACAAGAATAAACGTTTACTTAACAGAAAAAGAAACTGGAAACATGGAGAAGCTGAGCAGTTTTGCAGGTTACAGCACAATTTTACTGAAAGAACTTGAAACAACCAATTCCTCTGCAACCAATACTTAATGACAAGACTGCATACATTCATCATTTTTTTTAATCTAAACTTTAGCATAGATGATATATTGAAATAAACTAAGCTGAGAAACAAATAAAATGTGCCCAGAGCCACAAGTGGGACTTTTTTTGTTTGTTTTCTTGATTTTTTCCCCTCACTTCCCACCTCTGCAGTGTCTGCCTGTGATGATTAAGTTGACAAATGAAGTTCTGACTACTAATTAAATTGAAAATAGCAGATATACTGTGACAGTGATCTCTCTCTCATACATCACCGGTAACAGTGACTGTGCATTGTTTTTCCCTGCTCAGCTATCCCTGAGCCCAGTGGCACAAAGCACAGCAGCTGACCTACACCAAGGTGGGATGGAGCCAGTGAGTGGCTCCTCTTGCATATCAAGGATTGAGAGAAGAGTTTCAAAATGTAACTACCAATCATCACCGAGCTGGTGCACTGAGTAGACCTGTACTTCAAATTGTCCTTTTTCAGCCTGGTAGAGGTTTGCTTGTCTTCCAGGACACATCTCACAGCTTCGGTGGCTAGGGATCATTGTAATGCTCTATGCATCTGTATAGGACTATTTTTCTCATGCCAGCCTCACAAACCTGCTCCTGACACCCCATGGATTCTAATAGTTCCATACTGGGCAAAAAGTGGTCAATACAAGGAGAAGTAATGGCAGGAAATCTTTGTTATCCACTGGCATAGCAGTGAAGGGATCACTATATATGGGCTGCAGTCATCCCTGCTTACATCACCTAAACTTTAGGGTCCTTTCTAGCAATTGTAGCCATTCCTCAGACTATACACCATCCTAATGATTCTTCCCATTCTGTGATGCTTTATTTCTACTCACTTGGTGCACTTCCTTTAATCTCTGTAACAGCAGAAATTTGAAAGCCACTCTGAATGCTTTGATTTTAAAGAAATATTTCATGTATATGAGCTGTGAAAATTTCTATTCAAATCATCTCTGAATTTTATGACTTATAGCCAAAGAAAAATTTGTTCCATTGTTCTCATTGCTCTGCTTGCTTTATTGGGATGGTCTATGGGTTTCTTTCCAATATGTTGTGCAGGATATGACTCTCAGGCAAAAGAAAAGCAAGTATTTGAAGTAAAATGTCAATGTGTTGATATACCTATATAGATCATACACACATATAAAAATACCAACATATGTTATGAATAATAATAATTTGCGTTTCCATTTGAGCAGCTGAGGTTTTCATTTTTTTCCTCATTTTCAGTTAGTTTATTTGATTTTATTATTTAAGTATTCTTTTACAGAATTGCCTTTCTGGTTTCTTTTTCAATTGCAATAAGTCACCCATATGTTTCTTTCCTCATGAGACAAATACTTCAATAATGCTTTCCAGTATTTCTGAAAGGAAGAAATTTATAGCCAGCCAAACCCATTTTGATTGTAGTTAGTTGACAACACCTAGAACAGTGGCAGAATAAGAAACTCTTCCCCCCCCAAAAAAAAAAAAAGCAACTATATGTAACTGATTTTTTGTCTTGCAGAGTTTCCTGTTGGTTTTGGAAAATGTAAGGATTAGCCAGCTTTTTTTTTTGTAAAATATAGTTTTTATTTCTGGCAGTTCTAATCTAACTGAAGTCTTAAGTGAAGCTTTAAAAGTATACAGACCTTCTTAACAAATGAAGGTGCATAATCACACTGACTGGAGGCTCTTTGGGTCAAAAATTATTTTTTCATTCTTTGTTCAACCAAAACCTCACACAACACAAACTGTGATGGGTAATCCAAGCGGACTCAAAAGAGCCAACTTAATCCAAGCTTCACTTTGGAAAATACCAAGTGAAAGCCTATGGTTTGCCCTTCTTTTACATTTCACAAGAATGATGGACTCCTCTTACTCCAGAGAAACTTCTGAGATATAGAGGATGGAAAGTTGATGAGACAGTGGGATCCATCCATGAAAAGTCAGAGAAGTGTCCATGCTGTAAAATGCCCCCAGTCTTTCTCACATCTCTTCCTAACCAATTTAGTTTGCCTCACTCCTATGCAGAGAAATATACTTTGCCCTTTATTCACCCAATTTCAAGGTTATACTCAAACACGTACTGGAAGATAAAAGCTTTAAATAATGTACATTCTCTCATTGTCCTTTTCATCGAGATCACAGGTGCATGACCTCGTCCCCTAGCACAAAAAGCTGTTGTCATGGAAACAGCTCAGGATGCCAACTTGACAACAACTGACATTCAAACCAGGAGGGACACCTTGTCTCCTGCCCTCCCCCACCAAAACAGTGCATTTCAGCAGGGGCCAAATCTGTAATGTTTTTTCCTTGCCAGGGTTGGGATGTGCTCTGCTGTGAGGAAGAGGAGCAGTTGATTCCAGCCACACCCGGCACATACTGCACCCCAAAACCTACCTTGATAAAACAGCATCTGACACTACAGCCTAATCAAGTCAGCTAAGAAGAGTATCCTTTCAATGCTTAAGATGTGCTAAAGGGAAGAGTAGGCCACTTTTTTTAATGGTTGGAACAGACAATCGCATACCACATCTCTCACAGTGCCACTAAATTTTCTTTCAGAGTGCCAACAGATCACTGTTTTCCTAGAGGAAAATGACTTCAGCACTCCGCATTTCCTTTTCCTGCCTGTAAAATTGGGATAACTACACCTATGGCAATCCTCACATAAAGAGTTTTCAGTGATCAGTATTGCAATCCATTTTTTTTTCTTATCCTATTTCCAGCTGTATCAATAACTGTGGCAATTATTCACCATTTAGCTCTTCTAATTGAGTAATAAATAGTCCAGGAAGCAGGAGATAGACTTCTAGGTAAACGTGTTGAAAAGTGGATGCACATTCCAGAGGGAAATAAACTCATGGGAAAGGTCTCTTATTTGTGTTTTGTCCCCCAGGAGATTTAATTGGAAAGAGCAATGTAGTTAAAGCACACCTACACTCCTTGCCTCCTCCATACCTAAGCATTGAAGAATATGTGAAATATGGTACTTGACTTTAAAGGAAAAAAAACAAACATTTTCATATATATATGTGTATGTATATATATAAAACTATATATGTATCACTGTGTTTGGGGGAAGGGAAAAAGAACACATACAATGGCACTTACTTTCCTGGAGGCTTGTGCATATTCTCGTGCCTGAATGCTGTCTTGTGATCTCTACATAACCTTTGAAACACAAGTGCATATTTCACCCTTGCAGACTAGCACAACCATTTTTTTGTCATTCCAATTTCATTTCCAGTGCGGTGTGGACTGCGGGCTCAGCAGTCACTGGAGTCTGAAGTGACTCTTGGGACCTCCTCACTGTTCTATATGCAAATGGCCCTGCACCTGGGCAGCCGAGCGGGCTTGCCGACAGTTTAGTTATGCAAATCTGATTGATCGAGAGCATATTGCAGAAGAACACACGCAGGCCTGAGACACTGGCAGCTATATTTCACTGGCTAAATTCCCGAAGAAAAAAAAATTAAATGCCAAGCATTTTGATGCATATTCCTATCAACCCCTGAAGTGCAGTAGCGTTTATTTCACTATGTTTTCAACACTTTGCTTAAACGTTGTTAATGCAATTTCTTGTGCTATTGCTGAATTCACAGAATGGCTTGTTTTCTGGTGTTTTTTTGTTTGGTTGGGGGTTTTTTGGTTTTTTTGTTTGTTTGTTTGTGTATGTGTGTTTTGGTTTTTTTGTTTTTGGGGGTTTTTTTTGTTTTTTGTTTTTTGTTTTTTTTAAGGCACAAAGACCCAAAACAACAACAAAAAATAGTTACTATGATGTCGCAACACAATAGGTCTGTCAGTTTGTTTGAAATAATTCTCCAGGCAAGTGGAGTAAATGCAGTGTTAAAATATAATTAGGTCCTACAGTACAGAGGAGTGCAAAGAAACTGATGTACTAGCACAAGTTGCCCAGACTTTATTCTTTCTATAACAAAAGGTGAAACAAACAGTGGAAATGTAGATTACATACTGTCACCCAATGTCAAAAGCACTTCTTTCTATTTACTAAACATTCTGTATAAAAAGGCAGGGAAGGAAAAGAAAAAATAAGACAGAAAATAAAAGAATCATCTGGGCTCAGTATGGAATAATAAATTTATTTTTTATTTAACAAAAGAGGAAAATAAAAGAAAAAAGATAACCCACCTATGTGTGAGCATGTGGAAACATCTAATATAAAACACGCTTCAGGCATCAAGTTAATCTCGGTTTATTGCATACAACTGATTTATCTTCATTTATAAATGAGTGGTGAGCCCTGGTTCTAATATTTGCATTTCTTGTAGTTGTGTTTATGTACTCTAATGCCTTGGGGAGACATCCATGGTGTTGAAATAGCATGATTTTTGTTTTCTTTTCACTCAGTTTTTCCAACAACAGATACAGACTATCTTAATGCTTGGACACTACAAAGCCACTGACAAGAGACATTAAATCAGCCTTTTGAATCACTCATTTTATCTTTTCCAAGTCACTTTTCTATAGATGATTTCAACAAAAAGAGTGCAATCAGGATAAATTCAGGATATAACTTCTTATTGATTTGATGTTGGGGGTTTTGTTATTTTGTTTGCTTGCTTGTCTATTTAAAACAGTCACTTCTCAGGTCAGTTTTGGGTAGTTACATAGTTAAGGACTTACTGTTGTACAGACCCCAAAGCAGAGAAGAGAAACTGGCTCCAGTGGCATGCCTAAAATGACTAATGTAGCAGAGTCTGGCCTCAGTTGGAGCCATGAAGCATTTCACAAAACAAATAGTAATAACAAGCCACTACACAAATACTTATAAGTCTGGTCCTATAGAATATGAATTCACATAAATTCTCACAATATTCTTCCACTGTGAATAAGTGCACAAAGTTCCATATTTCAGGACATTTTTAGATAAAATGCAATTAAAATATGTATTATCGTGCTTAACTGGAAGAGTAACAGTATTTTCTTTTTAATCCCAGAGTTAAATCTGTTTTAATCTCAAAAGAACTGCGCACAGAACAAAATTTCTTGGCAACAGAGGATTGTCCAAAACCACTCTTAGAAATCCCCCTAAGAAATAGAGTCAAAATTTCTAGAAAGAAGCTCAAGTTATCTCAAGGACTTGAAAAGCTAAGCAACCCTGCTGTAGTGATGCTAGAGCACAACTTATTGAATAGAAAACATTTCTCTGCACGTTAAGTTGTATTGCCTTTGGCACAGACTTTTCAGCTGCAAATTTGTCCAAGGAATGACATACAGTACACATCAGAGGAGTAATGAAGGAAAGAGGCTTAGATGGGCCCTTTACAGCTGACGGGGAGCTGTTATTGAGCTTTGCCTGCTGTATTTAGGAGGGGGGGGTGGGGGGAGAAGAAATGAAAAAAACGGAGGGACCATCTTTTTCTGTCCCCAAATCCTACTACCATATATTTAAAATAAATAATTAAATATTGAAAAACAATAGCCATCTGACAAGCAAAGCCTAGCCAGAGGGTCAAAAATGAAGATCCTGGGAAAGGTCAAGTTTAATCTCTACCCACGATGCCCTAGTGCATCCCTCACAACAGCTGACTAACAAAAGGGGCTCAGCACTGTGACTGACAGAATTCTTAATTGTATCCACTCATTCATGACAATTTGATTAAAATATTACGCCAAAGTCTCACCCCCTGTTTGCTTCGATCCTCCAAATCTAATTTTGAATTTTCAGAAAGGAGATTACCTCCACAAGCATGACTGGGATGCTATTAACTTCTACTTAATCTTTATTACTGATGTGAATTTAACATATGTATGGCTTCGTCTCGCTCCTGTTGTTTTCTCTCTAAAGTAACGTCTAGGCAATATACAAGTGGCGGACATTAATTTTCACTTTGATATTCTGTCATACCAAAGCTCATACTTTCATATGAAAATTTAAAGATGTACTGTCTTAATACCATGGCACAATTAGACTGTTTTAAAAAAAATAAAAATAAAACCCCAAACATGCACTAGCTGCCTCTGATTCCCACCAAAGAAAATAATAAAACCCTGTTGAACAGACTTCAAAGTATTGTAACTTTTCACTGTTTTCTCCAGCTATATCCCCTTCATTATAAGAGCAGTTTTCCAAGGCCTGACAAGAACTGGTAGATTCTAGTGTAATGTCAATAATGCAATTGTGGAAAAAAAAAAAAATAATCCAGCAAGCAGTTAAACTTTCTAATCAATTTGGATTATTCACAATTTTATGAAGCTAGTAACTGAATATGGCCATTGTTAGCTGTGTCCTCACTTCAAAAGATATTTGAATAAAGGATGCAATTTAATTTTCCAGGTTCTTACTTATTTCTTTCCTGTCCACAAGTAACACAGAGAAAATTGGCAACACGAGCTGCAATTGTGTTTACAACAGTATTCACAAATATACAGAACATGAAACAACACTAATAAATAGTCTGGGGCAGAAAAAGTTCCACTTACTTTGTTATTTTATTTCCTTCCCTTTCCCTCAGAGCATCAGAAAAATTTGGGTTTTGCAAAATTTTTTTCATTATTTCTGTCCATGTCTTCTAATTGTTATTGCAAAACAAGTAATACATTAACCTTCCTAAGTTCAGTGCCTTACCAATTTGCCTGTCTAACTGCTGCTCTCATCAGCAAGGGAGTATTTGTACTCAATTCAAACCTGGGGGAGGATATCACCTACAGTCACTTAACATGTATACCATGTACAAGCAGCTGTAGAACTACCTCAAACATCTCAAATCCCATATTAGCTACAATAAATGATAGGCTGATATCTACAAACAATTTCTGGAAGAGTTTTCGTCAAATCTTTTTCCACATTTCATACAACATTTTGCTCAAATATATTTGCAGTACTGTTCAGAATCTGAGGTTTTTTTTCAATCAAGGAAAATAATCTCTATATCTGTATTGAAACCTTTCTCATCAGTTCCCCTGGACCAAAATTATACCCACACACAATGTATTTAAGCTTTTCTACCACTTCCGTGTATGGGGAATATACACATACTCTTTCTAGCCCGTTCTGTTTCTAACATCACCATGAGACTCAAGAACCTCAGGTTAGAACAGCAGCACAGGAAAGAGCTCCCATGTCTGGCAACAACTTTCCAGTTTTCTGAAATATTCCCACTGCAGTTGCAGAAGTGTAAAAATTGTCTGCAGTCGCATCATGACAATACTAATGAAAACTGAAAATATGCATGTCACTGGCCCATCCCAGAGAAATCCCTACTTTAACTAATTTCACTATAACTTTTATAGGATCAATGTTTAAAAGACCATGTCACAGGAAGAAAAAAATATTCGCTAGATCCTCCAATCTCATCCTCAAGGAGGAAACTCCTCCCTGACACAAAATCTGAGTTTGTTTAACCTGTATTAGGAGAGTACAGCATATTGACCCCCAAAGGTTTTGCAGTGCCATTAGAAGTAGAGCTTTAACAGTTGGAGCACATCATGATTAGCCTTGCTGCCCAGCAGTGACTCAGGAAAGAGTAGATAACTTCAAAAACTGATAGAGAGCGCTGCTTCTCCTTTGCAAATGAACAGTAGATCTTCTGTACACACAAAAAGAAGACAAAAAGGCCTGTTTCTTGTTAGATGTGCAGGAAAGAAAAATGTATACATTCCATTCTCTGAGGACACAATGTTTCTGGAAGCGTTCTGGATAGTACAGGCCAGAAGCTGAGCAGCACAGCTGTATTGCAAGGGCAGGCTTTGTGGGACAGCTTTCATAGACAGCAGCTTTGCTTTGTTTAAGGTCACATCACTTATACAAAGATATCAGTAGAGGTTCCTTTTTCTTTTGCCAGATTTTTAACAACTGCAAAACTCCATCGTTTTCCTAGCGGGCTGTCTCTCAGGTTTCAGTAAGTCACTGCTGGGAAGACATGTACTAGCTGAGCAGGCAGAGCAACTCAGGGATCCCATATCCCATAAGCATAGGGTCACTTGGCATGCTTAACAACACCACCAAATGCTTGCTTTGACTCACTCCCTCCAAGAATATGCATCCCCAGCCGCCCACCACAACCTCTCTCATGAGTTTCCCCAGCCTGCATGAGTTTTGTACTGCACAAAAGTCAACAAAGCAGTTCCTCTGTTATTATGGGACCAAAGTGTCTAGACCCAAACTTAATTCCCAGGTTTGAAAAAGTGTGGCTGCCTCAGGGTAAGGTGACAAAATCAGCAAACCAATTTCTGATGCTGTCTCAAAAATTCAGATAAGGGAGAAAAAAACCTTAATGTCACTGAGGGAAGGGAATCTTCACCACACACAGCTCCTGAGGTTCTGACTCAGGACTCCCAATTGAAGAATCCCTCCAATAACCAAATTAAGCCCCCTGTCACATTTCACCATAATTTTGACACAGGCAGTGGTTACGCCTTTACATGAAATCTACGTGCAACACAAAAATTATCAAGTGTGGAGGGAGAGATAGACACTAAGAGTATGCCAAACCACATTTTTCTGACTGTGGTAAATTTTCATGGAAAGTGGTTAACCATTTTGTGGTTAGCTGCTCACAGTCCTAGATATAAAACTGGAATCTACTTTCAACAACTTCAGGCTACTGAATGTCAAATGCAATGTCCCAAATCACCCGAGACCTTTCTCTAGAGAGTTGAAGCCAAAGGGTTACAAGACCCATTTTCCCCCATTCCTGTCTTCTCTCCATCTCTAAAATCAGACAAGGGGTTCTTCCTTGCTCTATCTTTTAGAGTTTTCTTCCTCATCTCCTAAGCTCATGGAATATTACAGGATTTATGGAATTACAGCAGCAGAAACTAGATAAACACTCAGCCATGCTTAGCCTTGCTACAGTCAGCAATATTAATACAATGCTTGCTTCAACATGCCCAAATACCCGAGAAGGTTTCTTCACTGCACAAATAGTGGTGAGAGGAACAGACAAAAGGCTAATGGGAACATAACTAAATAAATAGACCAATAAAGAAATAAATAAATGACAACTGCTTGAATAAATTAAGGCCTAAGTAGGGAGGCAAAGCATCCTTCTATATGGTCCAAACACAGAACATGGAAGTTGAATATATTGAGGTTTTGAAGTTTCCATCTTGTTGTTGGCTAGACCGCAAACGAAGATTTTGGGATAAGCCTGCGCAATGGATTTTTTAGGCGAGGCACAGTGTGCGTGGAACTGGCCCCACCCCCTTTACTCCTGAGGTTCATTTTGCCACGGCCGAGCACGCTCGGACGGTGACAGCGAGTTCCTCGGGATTCGAACCGGCGGCCTCAGAGGAGGAGCCGGCTCCAGAGGCAGCCATATACACCATTCAGCCACCGCCCGCTGAGAAGTTTCTATCTAAGTATTTCTAAATAGCCATGGCAAGACTTTGAAAACTCATTTTTACCACTGTATAACTCTGCTCATTTTCTGAGCTGGGGGGAAGCATCACCTCTTTCTATACCTAAAGGTTACATGTTGCTATAGAAACTCAGCTGTTGACACAGATATGGTGTTTACTTGGAACAAGAAACTTAAAACCAAGCAAACCACCTCCCCCTCACCACAGATATATCTAGATGTCCACTCCTGGTGCAGAGGAGTGGACATCCTTTGTCAGGAGTTTTTGTCTGTTAGAAGGATAACACTAAATAGCCTTTGTTTTTCTAAATATAATTGGGGGGTTTTGGTTTATTACTCTGGATTCCAAAGAACTGATATCAAACTTGGTGGGGGTGAGGTGGGGAAGAGAATAGGACACCCTGCAAACACTCCAAGTCCCAAAACAAACCTGACAGCTGCTTAAAAATTCAAACATTATTTGGGAAAAAAACCAAACAAGACAAAAAATAAATAAATAAATAAATAAAAAGAAAAAAAAAAAAACCTGCTTCTGTTCCCTGCATGCCAAATGGTTTCCTGTCATTTCCTGTAGGATTTTTTTTTGTCAGTTCATAACAGCCTTCTATTGTCAATGCTGTGAAAGGCTACAACGATTTAAAGTAGTGGGCTCATATCAGCATTGTTCTCCTGTTCAGAGGCAAAGAAAACAAGAATACATCTACATTTTCCATACAGTGTAGAAAAATGTAATTCGCTGTTTAGTGCCATATCAACAGCTTGTGTCCCAGTTCAGCACCATGGGCAGTGAATGACAGACTGAGTTGCCCATCCTGACAATGTGACCAAGATATCTGTGGTTGAGACTGCTATATTGTTTTTCCTCTTTCCAAAAACTGTTGCTAGAAAAATCTGCTATTTTTATTCCTTTATTTGTTTCTTTGTCTACATACAAAGTATAGATAAAAATGAAATTGAGTTTATTAGACAAGCTGCAAATAATTTCTTGATAGCACAGGAAATGTTACATTCCCTCACACTGCAGTTCATGCTCTCAATGGAATGCAGATTTCTTTATAATACTAATAAAAATAACTGTAGTCCCCTTATTTCAACAAAGGCTTCCCCCCACCCCAGCAATTCAGTAGAATATATCTTATTTTCTAGTATAAAAAGAAGCCTTTTACTTCTTTATAGGTAACAGGCATACCACAGTTAACAATATGTAGCTGAAGGGTGATTAACTCCAGGTACCAGAGGTTTGGAACTGGCAATAAAGAGGTAGCTTGGAGCTGTTCACTGAAAACAGCATTTATTCAAGAGAAGGGGAGAAATGAAAGAAAAGTTTGACAATGTTAGAAGTGTAAGAAATAGGTTGATGCAGCTATAGCACAGCAATGATTTACATGCCGTTAAGGTGCAGTGGCTGTATGTTGTGCTTAGGACAATATTTAAATAAAAACAGTGTTAGCCTTCACAGCCTGTGTATTAACACAGTAAATTTTTGTTGCCTCCAAGGTAAAGAGCATCTTCTTATTGTAACATATACAGGAATTGCAGCGTGTCGAGAGCATTTTTGGCAGTATATTCTACCTTAAGCAGAGTTTACTGGATTTGTTTCAGTTTATTTTTATTTTGTCATCATTTCTGGGGTGTTTCCATTTGTTTGTAAGATGTTGATGTTAAGGATAACTTTTTCTTTCTACTCCTCAGACTTAAAAACACTCCAGAAGAGATAAAGCATAAATTTGCACAGAAGACAAAGGAAAGTAGAGATTTAAGGTTAACAGACATTTGGAATTGATGGAGTAAGGGCATTCAGGCTGCAGACTTGTGGCACAAGAGTTTTCCTATCATGCAATGGTTAACTTTATATGATCTGTGGACTGGTGCTATGGAGAAGAGACAACAGTGATGTTTGTGAACAGGCCTTTTGACACTCTGCCAGAATCAGTGTCATCTTCGTCTTGATCCTCCTTTGCTTCTTACATGGCCCTCCCAAAACTATCTGAGCTGCCAGGTAATGTTGGTCATAGGGGGATGTTAGCAGCTGGCTGTTTTGTGACAAATGACACAGAATCAGCAGTAGTACATGACCTTTATGGATTCTGGCTGTCTCTTAGAAGTATGTGAAATATTCACAATGAAATACAAAACCTACTTGAAATTCAAGTTGCTCCTCAGACAATTACTACGGAACCAAAAGACCTAACTGCCCTGTATTGGTAAGATATTTATATTTCTACTGCCCCCATAAAGTTCTCTGCCTTGTGCATCGTTATAGAAAATAACAAGTCAGAGCTTTCTTAAGTACAAGGCCTGTCCTCGATGACTGTCTGAAGTACAGATGAATGACAGTGAAAAAAGCAATCCCAGCGGTAGCAATATGATCTGGAGGCACAGTCTTGGAGCTGAGGTGTGAAACCCTTCAGACTGAGCCAAAATAAACCACTGTTGCTGGGGAAGGGGGAGTGGGGTGGAAGTGGAAAGGTACATAGAATTCAGGCATTAGTTCAGAAAAGCAACTGCAGCATTTGCTACAAACTTCTGAACAAAGCACACTGAATCAACAATATAAGTAAATCATAACATCTTCTGCCTCCCAGAGCAAAAACACTAATCACGTTAGGTCCCTCTGAACATCTGTCATCCTCCACAGTATGGAAAAGGGTGAGTTTTAGATCAACAGACTCAGATTCTGTCAGATCAAATATAAGGAAGTCAGTGTTATACTTCAAGGGCCTCTTCTTTCATGTGTCATGTCCCCTTCCAATTTAATTGAGTGTAGGTTTCCCTGCTTAAATTCCTTATGCTTTTATTTAGCATCACTCTTGTAGGATAAAGTTCTGGGCATTAAAAGGCTGTTATAAAGAAATTAAAAATCTCATTGGGTTTAAGATCTCTTCATGTGTTTTAATATATCTGGTAGGACAACAGTTGAGATAACAATAGGACTGGAGTTCCATATTAGGCAGTTATAATTCAAGGAGACTATGTCTCTCATATGATTTGATAATATGCCACTACAGGAAGTGAAGAATGTGGGCCTGGGGCAGATGGATTTTTTTATTTAAAGACAGCAGCAGCAGCATGAAAAAGGGAAAATTAAAAACTGTAATGAATATCTGCCTCTGCAAGAGCAGAACAAATGCCTTCCTTATCTCTGGTGACTGGGAAGCAACCTGGATTGCAATCCAGGGGTTCCACACACTCCCTCACTTCTTCCAGCAATTTGAAAGATATCAAAAACTTCACCCTTGCCTTCATTGCCAAAAAGAAGTGATCTTATCACAAGACAATTAACATACTTCAGCAAAACTCTCATGGAAACTTGAAACAAGTTTCTTACTTAGTACACTCTCTAGGCAAAATCAAAACTATAGCCAGCTTCAGTCATTCCTCTTTCAACAAAAACTTCATTGCTTTGCTTCCAAAAAGATTTTGTAGAAGAAATAGTAACTACACAAGTATTTTTTTCAAAAATACCTAGCTCCCTATGGCATTACAAACATAACCTATATTTATATTGGTCTGTAAGCTCCAATCCAGGCCTGAAAGCATTTTGGATGCTGTTGTCTTCTCATTACTGCACTGAAATATCAACAGTTTTTGCAGACACTAAAAGATTTATTCCCACAAATACAGTCATGGCTTTCATCTCCAATCAAGTTCAGTCTCTCCGACAAAGGCTCCTAAGTGCTTGGGAAAGGTATAAAACCTTACACTAGAACAGCGGTCTTTTACAACTATGAAGAGCACTGACTTCTAAAGTAAAAATTAATGCTTTTTAATTCCTCCCTAACTGTATTTTCTTTCTCTGCAGAAGGTGACTTGTTGCTGCCACATGTCTAATACCTAAAACTTACTGTAGCTGATCATATATTAACCATAGGTCTCTTTCTTTTCACAAAAATGGTTCTCCATGATTACTTAGATATTTTTCTTGACCAATTCCTCAAAGCTGAAAAAAAAAAACACCAAACAAACAAAACAACCAAAAAAAACCCTCACAAAACCAAAATAAAACACAAAGAAACAAAAAACTTTTCTGGTAAAACTTTGAGAGTTTCTCACACCAACAGAGAGAGTATTTTTAAAAGAACAGAATACTTATTTAAAATATACAAAAAAATAGGTCTGATAACATGACTTGGTAGCCAGATTTTTAAAAATTGATAGCTTATAATGTTCCAGAAATTAAGTCCCAAAAACTCAGGAATCATGCAAGAAAATTCTGAAACTAGTGCTATGTAAGCCCAGCAAGATGTTAGACTAAGTTGTCACAACAGTCACTCCTAGACTTAAGATTCTTTTAGAATTCAGAATTTTCACAGAAACCATCCTTCTCCCACCACCTGATGACCATTCTGTGGGAGAAAGACATAACATACAATTTGGAGTGCTACCAAAAGATACCGCCAGGTCACAAAAATTTGTGAAAAGGTGTGAGGTAAGGAAAATATTGAGCCGATAAAGTGACTTCTATAGTGAAAGAGTTTAGAAAAGTATTTTCAGATTAACCAATGCAAGAACATATGAACTTAGTGCACAAACACAAAGTCCATGATGATTATAATACGATTTGATCTAAAATATTCCTTGAGGGGAGGTTTTAATACTACTTAAAAGGGCCTGACAACTCCCTGTCAAGCTATGTCCAGGTTATTACATTGTAAAGCAACTGTCTTGCTCATAAAACCATCCAAACTGGAAAACACGGGGTGGACAAAGCCAAGGATAAGAGCAGAAATCAGTGCTCAGCCTTGATTTGATGATGTGTTGAGATTTACCTCCTAAGAACCTGCATTAGCTCTGATGAGTCACATCTTCATGCAATTCATCTTCATCGCACTGAAACATGAACAAATAAATAGAAGGCAAATAGAAGCTCAGAGAGGAGGAGGCAACACTGACAGGAACATCACTAGGACAAATTCCCCTAGTCACTCCCAGAGCTGAACACCAGAGCTTCAGTGAGAGACAAGATGACGACCTATAAAATCCTTCTGCCACTATGTCAAGTGAATGCAGTGGGACCATTTCATGCCTGCATGCCAGCTAGTGTTTGGGGTTTTCTCCATCCCCCCCGAGGCAAATTCTGTGTTCTGCAAATAACTTACTGTCCTCATCCATATGTTCTTTACATCCCCTCATCTGATCTTAAGCTACTATTATTCTATTACTTTTTCTCCAGGAATTTCATGATAGTCATGGATTGATTTATTTTGTACTCTACAATTCTGTTCTCCATTCTTCTGTTGATTCTGTTGTTTCACACACTCCCCATCTCGTTACTATACTTCCCAGCCTTCTGGTGTTCCTTCTTGCTCTTTGGTTCTGTATTGTAGATACAACTGATTTTGCTTTCATCTTTTCTTAGGATCATTGTGATATTTGTTGATTTTTTTCTTTTCAAAAATATTAAATTATGTAGCCTTCTATTTTCCCTGGTAGACCAGATAATCATCTTCAGATTTTATTATATTTGGCTCAGCAAGTCAGAACTTGGTTCCTTCTGTTATGTGAATTAGTTGCTGGTTAACCTGTATGCAAGAGCTTACATAATGAATTTCATTAGTAGCCCATCAATCTAGCTATTTTGTAAAGTTTCTCTCACTTCTGTTTTGATGAATTAGCATATTTCTTGAGACTCTGCAATGCACTTAGCCTGAAAGTTTTTCTTGGAAGTGTATCTATCTCCTTTGCAAATTCTTACCACTTGCACTTGCTTTCAAGTCACAAAGTGTTTTATGGCGGGGGGCGGGCAGGAGTGGGAGGGGAAAGAAAGAAGCCTCTGAAACCATCCACAGTCTTTAAACATTATCCAATTTTGAAATGCAACAGTTTGCAGGAGCAGACTGACAGACCTCAAACCAGTTTGACTTATTCCACTCAGCCCTCCATTCTGCTATGTCCAGATTACATGTTTAAACTCCATGTGTTGTGTAGCTTGAGTTGGGAGAGGGAAACCTCCTAACTTGCTCCAAAAAAAAAAAAAAAATTATTTAAGGCTTCAGAGTGAATGGAGCATGTAATATTTCATTCACTTTCACATCAATTTTTCGTCTTTGGTCTGAAAATTCTTGCAAGTTTCAAGCCCCTTTACACTGCCTGCTCTATAGATAGCACATATGACTCCCTCATGTGATTCAAGGGGAACTAGATGGCATTAGAAGCCTGAGTCTTTTCAAAGTCCTTTATTAAATGAACAGACCAACTCCTGGGTGCTTTACTGACTGCAGGGCAATACCCATCACTGTAGTATCATGTCTCAAGCTCCAAGGTGCTTTCTCACACCTCTATTCCCTCCTTCACAGTTCCCAGAATGGTACAGAGCAAGGTGTTTGGTACTGTTGAGAACTAAGGGGGCAGGGGCAGTGGAGAGATGTACAGTGCTCATACTGCCAATGGCCAGCAGTTGTAAGAAGAGAGAAAAGACAGCTGAGGTGAGGAAAGCATAACCAACGTTCTGCACATAGAATAGGTAACATACTTGTTAAGGTTAACAACAACAAAAAAGACACTAAGGAGACAAAACTAGGAAGATGGATATAAGTCTCTAACAACAAGTGGACTGGCATGACTCTGGCAACACAAAGCTTCATACAATTGCTCTTTCTCTGTCATCTTTGATATCATTTATTAAAATAACACATTTACTGATGAGAGTAAAACTAACGTAGCATGAAGAGAAGGATGGAATAGAAGGCATCTTATTTGTCAATCTATTGTCACAGTCACCCAGCTTTGGTAATAAAGTGAGATACGAACAGCAGTCTGATTTTCATAAACACCATGCACCAACATGTCTCTTCATTTTTATTTGGAAGTCTGAGAGGCCAGAAGTGCTGGAGAAAAGTGGTCATTTATTGCTGTTTTCCTCCAAAACTTGTATATTTGTTGTCTACAACTTTATTCAAGATGAGTTTTAGAATCTACTAAATAAAGATTTGTGTAATAATATATCCAGTTCTCGTGATTCCACCATTATATTGATATTGTTGGGTGCTTTCCTTATAGGACAGTTCATGCTTATAAGTCTTTTATTTTTTCAGAAAGTACAAATTCTCCAACTGGAAAGAAGAGTTTTAAAAGTAAAGCCTATGAAATGAGACAGGACAATATTTTGCTTCATGTCTTGAGAGTAAGGGGATTTGACTCATGATTTCTGAAAATCTGAGGTCAGGAACAATTTGCAGATTTGTTTACTAAACCATAAAGTAATAATCATAATCAAAATCTTAGACAAAAGTTATTCTCTTGCTGCTACTGGAGATTTACCTCCATTTGCCAGGGATTACCAATATAATAGTCTTTAATAACCTGCAATTGTCAGACAAGCATGTTTTATTCCTTCAATTCAACAATAGCCCAAAAGTGCCAAAAGCATTTGCATTTGTCTTCAGTCAGTGAAGTAGATGGCAAGACCAGAAGGAGCTTTATCTAACAATGGCTCCGGTGCCTTACAATTGTCTTAAATATTTCAACAAAGAGATACCTCTGCATTTTTCCCTGGCTACCAATGAGTTGCCAAAGGTCAATAACTTTAGCTTTAAAATCCAACTGATCTCTAAAGCTTTTTCAGCAGCTGAGAGATTAAGCCAGACTCATAAACATATTTATGAAATAAGAGCAAGGGACTTCAGCCTAGCAGTTTGGAATGTAACACCATTTTGTACCTATATTATTTTTGGGATTAGAAACCATTAATTTCTAAAATTGTGCTGTGGAGCATAAGTGGCAACAGCTGCAGCTGTTTGCTGTCTTTCCACATGGGCTATTTTCTGTGCAAGATATGCATGAAGAACACAAATAAATGGGGTCCTGCCTCTTTAGACAGGACATGGTAAATTTAAAATAAAAAACTAAAAAGCATGAACCATGTTTGCCTTAAAATTATGAACTTAAGTGTTTATAAAAATGGCATCTTAACACAAGTCCTTACACACTTCCTGTTTCTGTAATCAATTCTTCATGCAAAAACTAATAAAATGCCTCTTCTTATTATGTCACTACTGTACACAAAATACTTCATGCATAAAATATTAATCCTAGACACAGGTCTTTGAGGAAATGATTGTACTGGCTAAAGGAAGAGGGAGAGGTTTCTGAATGTAGCTCTAGTAATGCTTTCCAATGCCCAAGCAAAACTGTGACTATATTCAAGCTTATGGTTTTTCAATGGCACAAAACAGCAAATCTTTGGACAGTTTAATGATGTGGACAAAATGACAGAGAGAATCAGAATGAGACACACCATATGTCCCATTCAAATTTGATCCATGACAAAAAAAAAAACCAAAACAACCTCAGTTACTTGGGCTCTGTCCCTTTTCACAAAGCTTACCTTTGTAAGGAATTTACTCCAAAGTGAATATAGGAAAAGTTTTAATTCTTGCCTCATAAGAGTGGGGGGAAAAAAGCAAGGGAGAGGGTGGAGGGGGAAGGAAAAAATTAATGTGAAGGAACTCAGCCTTTAAGCCTTCATAAGACTTGCGGTGTTGAGAATGTCCCTTTTTATTTCACAACTTCTGTCCCTAAACAATTCATTCAAATAAGTAACAAAATATGTAACAACAGGTAATTTAATTAGGAGAATCAGGCATATCTGATGTTCTATTTCTTCTCAATAGTATTACGGACTATGTGAACTGTGCCCCATGCCAGGGTCCTCTTATCCTTTGTGTTTGGATCCAGACCTCAATTGCAGAGTGCTACTTTTCACCTGCAGTCCACATTTCCATGGCAATTGAAGCTGCAATGCAGGGGGTAAAAAAGTACAATTATTTCTTGCCATAATACTGAGCCAGAACATGGCTGAGGTTTTACACTGTTAGGACAATTTCGGGTCCTTCAATTTAGTCCTAACCTCAGATCTACTCTTTGAGAAAGAGACTCAGAAAAGTCTTCTGCCTCCAGAGTTACTCAGGGTTTCATGAAGACTGCTTCTAAATGTCTTCCCTACTGGAACCTCATTTTCTTTTCTCATAAGGTGTTTTACAGCGTAAGACGCCTGAAAACTCATGTATACAATGCTTTTCAAAGAAGTCATCTATCTTCTGCCAGCAGGATGGTTTACATGAGTAAGGAGTTTTAGCTTTAAGCATAAAAGAGTTCAACAACAGAATATGTTTTTCAATAGATACAAGTTGGATAGCCTGAAATCATTCCTGATAATCCCTCTGTGGCGGGCTGAGCCTAGCTGGATGCCAGGTGCCCAACAAAGCTGCTCTCTCACTGCCTTCCTCAGCTGGACAGGGGTTTTCTCTACCAAGGACAGGAGTCTGCTCCAGCACAGGCTTTCTACAGGGTCACAGCCTCCTTTGGGCATCCACCTGCTCCAGTGTGGGGTCCTCCACGGGGTGCTGGTGGATCTCTGCACTGCCATAGACCTCCATGGGCTGCAGGTGGTCAGCAGCTTCACCGTGGTCTGTACCACAGGCTGCAGGGGAATCTCAGCTACAGCACCTGGAGCACTGCACTGACCTGGGTGTCTGCAGAGCTGCTCTTCTCACACTCCTCCCTACACCTGCAGATGCAGCAACTTCTTCCTCTTCTTAAATAGGTTGTCTGAGAGGCACTACCAACATCAGCTGATAGGCTCAGCCCTGGTCAGTGGCGGGTCCAGCAGGCATTGACTTCATCAAACACTGGGGAGGCACCTCACAGTTTCCCACAGAAGCCACCTCCATAGCCCCCTGACCACCAGAAGCTTTCCAAACAAACCCAATATATGATCTTTGGAATATGCCAGGCAGTTTTTCCTGCCTTATTGCCTACAGTCTCCAAATCCTTCTAGATATTTATTTTAATCTTTTTTGCTTTATAACTAATTCTCACTATCTCCCCCCTCCACTTCTATTATTTTCGACTTATTGACCTCTGAGGTGATACACTACAGTCCCAGAATGGTTTGTGGCATAGAAGTTGTTGTCTCACCTCTGGACTGTGAAGTAATGGTTTGTACACACAGGCGACAAAAGACCATATATTAAATAGAAATTAATGGCTGCTCTGCAATACAAATAAACTTACATTAAGAGAAGGCATGTACTACTGGAACAAAAAACAACCACTGCTGTGATTTCTTCAGTACTGGGTGAGAACAATGTCAGGCTTTTCTTATAAAACAAGAAAGAGTTATCTACTATCATCCAGGAGGAAAAAAAAAAGTTTTAATGTGATGTCAATAGGACTAAAGGAATATTTAGCTCTGTCATTTTTATATGAAATGATGCTACAACTCCTTCAGTACCAAGATGTTAAAAAGTGCTTAAATAGCCATGATCCTTTACAGTGAACTTGCTACCTTTTACCATTTGGAATAATGTATGAAAAATTGCCAAAGCTGCATCACAACATTAATTACAGACAGAGTTCAGAATTCTAAACCCACAAAACTTAGGCAACTAAGCAAGAGCAGCTCTCTAATAGATTTAATCAACTGTTTGGTAAACCCCCAAAATAGCAGAAGATGTGACATAAAAAGATATCAACAAATTTGAGTAGGCTATATTTCTATTCTCCAGGCTTTTTTCCTGAGAGAAAAAAAAAAGAAAGAAAAAAAGAAAAAAAAAAAAAAAAAGACTGATTGTATGCATTCTTCAACTACGTTCTAAATAAAATGTTTAAATATAATTTAAAAAAATATTTTAAAGTGATGAAAGCCATGCTTACATTATATTAAAGACTGGAAATAAATAGTTTCTTAACCTAGTAAGATGATCTTCCCAGCCAGAAGGACTCCTACCAGGAAATGTAAGAGTAGCTTATCTGAAGGTTTTCTAAGTGTTAGATGCTATAAATGTCATTCTGTGCTGTTGGCACCACTAGCCATTTAGCTCTCAGTACACAGAACAAGGAGTGCCCTTTCCTAAATTTACTTAAATGTCTAAGGCTATTACCTTGGTCTCTCACATAGTACATTATTTTTATAGCACAAACAAGTGCACTGATACTGCCAAACTCCCTGAAAAACAATTAAAAATAAACAGGACCTGAACAAACTCACTGTCAATTAGCAAGTCATTGGTTGCTTTGATAATCACAACACAGAAGGGATATCCACAGAAATTCTGTCGCTCCAGAAAATTGGAAGTATCCAGGGGCTAGAGAGACACAGTCAAAGCAGTTCTGGAGCACAGGAAGGTTAATTCTCTCTCCCTTTCAACACCCACTCCACTCCCTCAAGAAAGGGAGATAGAACCAGGCCATTTCCCCCCTCTAACATGCTAAAGCTTTCAAATAGCTCCCAGGCATTTTAGAAGCAGTTGTACAGTGTTTGCTTGCCACTTTCAATTAAACATGGTCCAGCAGTCTGATGTCACCAGGATCTACTAATAGGAAGAGTTTATTTAAGAGTGTCAAAACCCCAAACAAAGAACTGTCCACACAGGTCTCAATTTTCTGGATAAATAGTGAGGCAGTTTATCGAGAAAAGTAATAGGGAGAACAATATAAAGCACTACCTCCCTTGTCTTTAACTCTCCCAACATTTGGTGTATGCAGATAATTTATTATATATCAGCAAAATCCGGATAATTTACTATGTATTAGCAAAATAACTGACATGGGATTCCATAAAATCACTTCTAGCTTTGTGCACCTCTGTGTAGGCAGCAGGTATCTGCAGAAACAAAATTATAAGTATTTGAGACTCTAGTAGATTCAGTTACCAATGTATTTCACCAAGTTCCTTTCTCCACATGTTTTGGTTAAATGCCAGTTTTTCTGGTTGTCCAACCTTTCATTATAACACTGTTTTCAATTTCTTCAGTACACCTGAGGGGATTAAAAGCAGAAAAAAAACCAAATTTTTCCTGGATCCCTCAAAAGAAGGCAGAGTCAGAACCTTCAAGGTAGAAGTAGAAATCAGAGTAAAAGTGGGTAGGAGGGAAAGACATATGATTGATTGGGAAAGTAGAATGGAAGGAAATAGATTGTAATAGGAGAATGGAAAGGGTTCTCAAGACTGTGCTTTTTAAACCAGGGGTGCAATTAACTCTGTCAATGAGAGATGTGAACTCCAGTTCTGCACAAGGAGTTTTAAAATACACTAAAGTTATCACCAGACTGAAATGCAAATACTTGAGAGTTTTTACTTTAGCTAGATATTTATCAAGTCTATCCATAAAGTTTGGCCCCAGTATCATTAACCTTGATCTATTGGATGTTACTGCTTTGACTCTTAAGGTGTTCCACAATTAACAGAACAGCAACATTATGAAGATCAAACAGCAAACACATCTGAAAGATCCCTAGAACTTCTTGTTCAGCCACAGTTAAAAAGTGGCTGATCAGTTCCTTTCTTTTCCAAATAGTGCCATCAATAATCTAAAGAATTAAAGGCCTAGTACTGTTTTAAATTTTGCAAATGCATAAGAAAAACTTTTGCACAAAAAGCTGTGACAAAATAAAGACTAGTAATCTCATTCATATACATTAAAAAATAAACCTCATTAAGTTGTATTCAAAAGGCATAGGATGATCACAACAAAGTCACATCCCCCCATGTACACATTTTATTTACTTTTCATATACAACTCAGACTGAAGGAAGGAGGATTCAATCTCAGTTGTATTGATTGTGTCTCCTAATCAGATTCCCTGCCTCTTTTCACATGTGAATATACTGTAACTTCTGAGTAGCAAGCAAGGCAGAGCAGTGCTGCTTCTTTAAGATACCTCAAGATTTTTTTTAATGTCATGGATACTTTTCTACCACTGTCAGGCTCTGTACATTGGGCTTAATATTAGATTGATTCAACAGTGTCTCACATAATGAGTAAAATATAAAAAGCAGCAATAGATTATATACCCTTGGCATGCAGGCCCAAACATGAATGGAAGTTGGGAAGAGAGAGGTCCTTTTCTACCACATCACTGTGGCCTCTTAGAGTATTTCACATTTGGTTCTACACAGAAAAGTTAATGTGTACACTATTCACTGCTTGTAGCTACTAACATTTCTGCTTCACATGGGCAAAAATCCAGTGTCTTCTGCACTGATTTGTTGCTGGGAGAACATTTGCACAGAGGCAATAAAGTATGCAAACTTTTAGATCTGATAAGGATGAGAAATTAAGTCATCTTGGGTCTCACATGCAGGGGTACATGTCTGTAGTGCTTTGGGCACTGGACAAATCATTTAATTTAGGAAATGTGCCTATTTGATAAAGGGCTTTGAGAGACAATAGACAGTCAAAATCCAAGAACTTGTTTTTAAGGTGTTTAATCAGACTTTTTTTTAATGTAAAAACTTTTAGGGCACAGCCCCACAGTCTTTCTCTGATATAACTCCCTCATTTCCCAGAACATTGCTTCTAATTTCACAGATGTTCAATTACTCCCCAGTTTATTCATTAGTACTTCCAAACCCCAAACTTTAAACTGTGAATTATTCTAGTATTTTCTCAAATTTTTATTTGTCCAAGTACTAAGAAATTTCAATAATAGATATTTTATGTAAACCTTGACAAAGAGAATTCTATATATGACAGCACTAAAAAGGCTCAGTGAAAAGAGAATGAAGGAAAGAAAAATGAAAAATTAGGAAGTATACAGACTTGTAATAGCTTTTCTAAAGCTTTCCATGAACAATAGCAAGCAACATTTGTGCGGTTCAACTCAGCAAGAAATTGCCTCCTCTGCAAAAGTACAGCTGCTCCAGGAATGCAGCCCAATCCTGTTCCACTTTCATGAAAGGGACAACCTCCCTAAGGTTCTCACTGCTTCTATACACAACCAGGACAATATCTAAGATAAAAATGGAGAAGCCACATACTTTACACCTGACTATGGATAAGAATATCAGAACTCTGAATGAACTGGTATTGTCTGACATTGCCCATACACAGTATGCAATTTTTGAATACCCAAAGCATCCTTTGAAAATTATTACCTTTTTTTTTTCTTACTAACAGGTAGATATTTTTCCACTGTAGAACCAGAAAAGTAAGATTCAGGTCCCTACCTTGATTACATTTTTCAGGGCTGCTTTGCTCACGTGCCTTTGTAGTTAATGCATGCACCAGTTCCAACAAGAAGCTAAAATAGGATTAGAACCACCTTTTTTATATCCTTCCACAAAACCCTACAGCAAGTATGCACAGCCCTAAGCAATTGCATCACAGAGAATGAAACTCAGCTGTGAACCCCATATATGGAGATGAGCCATCACACATCCAAACTAGAACTGTAGCAAGAATCACAGCAGGTGCAGTTTAATGATGAAATAATTGAAAATATAATAATCAAATACTTTTTGTGCTGTAAAGGCAATATCTCTGAAAGTTTTATTTCCCTAAAGCTTTTATATTTTGATTTTTTTTTTTTTTAATGCTGATATGCCTTTTGTGAGATCAAAACTCAATTTTTGAGTAGTTTTGACTTTTAGATACTTTCCTATACTGAATTGAAAAAATTTAAGTTTATATATAGAATAGTTTTTGTGAAACTATCTTCTTTTCCGTCAGCTGCATCAAAATCGTTGCCTCAGCTTTTGCTTTGTGTTTTATTACTTCTTTTTAGGTAACTCTCAAAGCTTCCTTTTCTCCAAAGATTACCATATTTCCTGTGCAATTATAGCATCCCAAAGGAGATAATTTCATTACCTACAATTCTGGGGTTTTGGGGGGGTTTTGCGTTTCTTTTCTCAGATTTTATTAATAAGATCTTTTTCACTCACGGCTCCTCCAAACTGAAAAGAAAAAAAAAAAAAAAAAGTGGTTAAATAAGTAGTTTTACTCATGATGTTTTGATTCCAGAACTGATTTGGTGGAGGGTGTAGAGGTTCTGTTCAGGTGCCTTTGTTTTAGTGTTAATTTTAAATAATCTGCTCTGAAAAACTCTCATAATTTATCACAGTTTCTGCCTGTGGCATTTTCCTTTAGCCCAAGGATAAATCTCTCTAACTCTAGCAAATGTCAGGAATGCTCCTGTGATACAGGTGATCCTGCAATAATAAAAATCAACAGCTAAAAGCAGACTTTATTGTATTAATTATGTTACTTATAGCCTATTATAAATTTTTATCTCATTCTTATTTAACAAAGGGTTTCTATTACTAACCTCTATATCACTGTGGCCAAAAAAAGACCATCTTGAGTTATGTATGATATGCTATATACATAATCGTTTTTACAGTAAAGATAAGTGCAGAAGTTATCTTATTGAAATCATAACTAAAACAGTAAAAATGGATATTAATATTTTTATACCATTGCAAGGATTTGCACACAACAAAGACAACAAAGTTAAAGTCTTTAATCACATTTAGATCATTAAATATCAGAATACAAGAGTTAATCGACTAAATATTTGTAAGAATACCTCAGGAATCTGCAACTTACTTCACCTTTACCAGAATCAGAACCAGCATCTTCCTGACAGCCACCAGCAGCACTGTCTTTTTAGTTTCCCAGGCTACTCACAGTGATTCTTTTAAAGTTAGTCTCAACCAGTTTGGCAATGTATAAAGTTTGTCTCTTGCCTGGAACATGCTCAACAAAACTTCAACACACATGGACGTTATGAGGTCACACAATAGACATAGTGCCAGGCTAAGGAATGCAGAATGTGAACACTCCTTACCTTCCTAACATTGTACTGTATCTTTTTTTTTCTGTACTCTTTAGCTGGTAGAAATAGCATTATTTTAGTTTCATGAGAATTACATTCAAATAGTGGCACTAACATGTTTCTTTGAGCTTCCTGTCCCCCACAACTAAACAAGATCCAAAGGAAAGCCTTTCTCAAACATATTTCTCAGGACAATCACCAGTCATGTCAAGCATTGTACAGAACCTCAAGGAGGAATTACTTCTTATTTTGTTTCCTGTTCCTTAGAAAACACTTTTTCTCTGCATTGAGGAACCTTATTTACAATTGCAGCTCTGTTGATTTCTCTCATCACAAAGTTTATATGTGAGAGAAGCAGCTTAGCCCACTACTTTTGTCACCAACACTCACTTTTTCAAGAACACAGACTATGAAAACAAAGCTTTATATGGAAAAGCTTTCTTTGATTATTGTCATCTTTGAGCCAGTGCTTAACCATCATCACATTTTTAGATGTGTCACTGGATACTTCTGAAGTACAGAAATAACTGCACTTTCCCAGTTGTTGTGTGTGCAATGTGTTGACTCCAGTCTGGAAAACCACCCTGCCAGAACAACTCCAAAGGGAGTATGCAAATCCTTTTCTGTAACACTGTGCACCATAAAACATCAAAACACTATCTGACTACATCAGAGAGATGAACAATAATTTCATTCTGGTCAGGCTAATCTCTAGTCCTTAGTATAAAATCACAGCCACATGAGCGAGATGACAAATAGATTATGCAATGAGCAAAAAAGCTTCAGAGAGAACTTTCAGAGGTGTCTATATTTTCCCATTAACATCCCTAATAATAGACACAGATTACAGGAAATTTGCTATTTTTCCCATAACAATACTTATCAGAAGGCTATAGTTTATATCAAAGTTAAGTTTAGAAGCAAGGTTTTATACTTCTTATTTCACAGCAGAAAAAGGTCATGTGGGCACTGACTGAAGAAATCTTGCCAGTTCTGGAGTTTCACCAAAAATTTGAGAAACTAATGATTGCTTAAAGAAACCAACCTTTTTAATGGTTGTCAAAAATTTCAGAGAGAGTTTCTTTAGAATCCAAACATAGTGTAAAATTGCAAATGTATTTAAGAATGTCAAACAACTCAATTTGCCAATTAAGACAAATGGATATTGCACACAGCACACTGAATCTTGTGAGAATTCAATCACAAGGTTTATATCACAGCATATATGGTTTAAGCATGCTTCCAGGTTTGGTTTATCTTTTTTCCAGTGCTTTGAGTTTGATGTCACCGGCAGAGCATCCTGGAACACTGTTTGTTTAACCAGTAACTTCAACACCGCAAATCCCCACCAAAGGTATATTTTCTTATCAGTTATGCCATTGCCCCACTCCCCAAAAATATTAACCCTAAGAGCATTTGGAATCACCTTGTTCTGTTGTCATTGTGCAACTTGCCTTCATGGAAGGTGTACACACATCCCTTGGACAGTGTCAACACACGAGATCTTTCCTTTTCCCACAACAGACTTGTCATGGATAAAGCAATTAGATGATCATTTGTCCATTCTGAGCATTTATCAAAAAGCCCCTCCTGTTGATACAATATTCCAAGTACATACTCTCTACATTCTTACGAAACATCGTCCTGTGGTTGGCAAAGGTCAGGTTCTGTTCCTAGGATAGCCAGCTTGTCTCTGCATTATCTTAAGCAAGTCACTTGTTCTAAAAATGGCCAGTTACTCAGAAATGTCAAATCCCCATTTCTTCAGTGTTGTATGTAGAAACCATTCATTTAATTCAGCAATACAGGTAAGGTCTCTAGCATCTGGGCAGGAGAACGGAGGGCAGCTCCTATAGAAGAGGAAAGGTAGAAAGTCCTGGGTGCCTCAAGCCAGACCCTCCAAAAACAGCATCTGTTTCAAGGCCCTGAATCTCTTTGTCTTTCTCCTTGATCTATAAAATGGAGACCACAAAATTTTCCTCCTGTCCAGGGACTTTGTGGATAAATACATTCCTGTTTGTGAGGTACTTAGATAAGATAGCTAAGGGAGCTATGTAAGCTGATAGATTCCTTGATCTTAAAGAACTGTACTCTTGAAAGAAGCAGTTGGACTCAGTTATAAATGTCCATATTATTCACAACATGAAACTGCCAAAAGATAAAAAACATTCTAATGATATTTGAGAGCAGAAACTCCCCTTCGTCCCCTCGTACTTTAAGGACTCTGTCCCTTTGGAAATGGTATGCTTTTCAGTGAGGAGGAATCCCTATTGTTTTCTTGCCTATTCTTTATAATGTAAATGTAACCTCATTTATTTATTTATTTTGTCTCCCAGGCCTCTTTTCATCTGGCAAGATAGTGGGGAAAGGGGGGTGAAGGGAAGAGGAGCTGAATGAGGGGGTTATTTAATAATGTCCTATTAATCGCAGTGCACTATCAGCAGGCTTTAACCCTGTTCCAATTCTTTGATTGCTTTTTACGGATTAGAGCAAACTTCATTGTCATCCATTGCATTGCAAATGGGTAAATTTGAGTGATATGTACGCAAAATATAGATAGGTGGATAGTGTGTCAATGTATGTGCAGAGTATATACATGCATTTATATAGCTTGTACACATACATACATATAAAAATAAACTAGATCTCCTTGTATGCCATATGAGAAAAATCAAATCAAGGCACGGAGAAACTGAAAAAAAGCCCTACATGTATCATTCACCTGATTTCAATTGTGACTCCCTTTGAACCTCGGCCAAATCATTTTGTACATTAAAAATTGGTCAGGGATGATAAGATTCCATTTTCATGGTTGGTAATGCAGAACCAGTGAAAGAATACAATTACAGACCCCTGAGTAAACTCTGCGAATGTCAACTTGATGTAAATGATCAAGTGTCGACAAAGGGCTGGTGAGAAGGGGGGCAGGCAGAGATGGAGGGGAAAGAGGAGAGAAAGACACAGAAAAAGAGGCTTCAACTTCTTCAGCAGTCTCACCCAGTGACATGCCAGCAGCTTCCCAGTCCCAGCCATTTGGAACCCGACTTTTCTGAGCCAACATGGGGCCCCTGGTCTCCCACAGCTGCCGCCACCATTGTCCACCCCCATGCTGTGTCAGGTTTGTGACACAAATGACCTGCCCCTACCTCCAGCAGGCCAAGAAAAGCAAACAACCAGCATAAACAATTCCTGCAGAACAATAGCATGCCTCCTCATAAATCCTGCAAGAATCCAACACCCAGGGTTTGTATTGAGGGTCTGTCAGACCCTGACCCCTGCACAGAGTGGCTGCACCACTGCATGTGCAAGAGCCCCCAGTGTTGCCCCTGAGCTCTCCTGGTCACCTCCCCACCTTGGCCCCACCATTTCCCAGGCCCCAGGCAGCCCTGCTTGCTCCTCTCCGCCTTCTCTGCAAGCACCAAGTTGATGCCATAGCAACTTCTCTTTTTGTAAAGAGCTGACATAGGAATCTGAGGACAAACGTTGTGGCCAAGGGCATGTGCAGGACTTGAGGAGAGAAAAGGAGGTAGAGTTACTCATCAGTCATTAGGGAGATCAGCGGTTTAAAAGTTCCCAAAGCATGTTCTCCGTATTCCTTATACTTCATGATTCCTAAGAAAATATATAAATCCCTTCTCCTACAGGCAGGTAAATAGAGGCACAGATAAAATAAGACACAGGCTTAACTGTCTTCCAAAAACAAGCTTTGAGCTGAGGACTGAGTACTGGGCTCATGTTTCCTCCATGCTGGCCACTAGCCCATGTTGCCTCCTGGTGATAAGGAGAGAGTTCACATCCATGTCATGGCCACATCTCATCTGCTCTCACACTGCAGTGAGAAGAACATTGCAGCAAACCTCTGGGAAGGGGATACATATCCAGAAGTCTGTTGCCATTCATGAGGTGAAAACAGGAGCAATATTTTCATATATTTCAGAATTATCACCTGAGCTGATTAAAGTGGTTATCAACTTCAGTTGTTTTTTATATGTCATTTTTGTTTCACATTTCCAGTGTTTTTCCTGTGTGCACTGCATAAATTATTGAAACATTATTTTATTTATACATCCCCCTGTGACAGAAATAGGTTCACTGAAAGCAAATCTTGCCCTAATCAGTTTTGTTTTTCTTGGTTTCTCTCCTCAATATTGTCACTGCTTTTGGGTTAGTGAATAAGTAACATTAGTTTGCTTTTGTGAAGAACAAAAAGCACTGTGGGCTGATAAAGACAGGCTGCTAAATTAAAGGTTATTCCAAAACACAGCATTGGTGGCTCGGAAACAATAGGCTTGTAAAACTTTTAGCAAGCTGGGTGGGAAAAGAAGATAATACACTGAAGTTAGACAGGATGAGGATTACCTAGACCCCAGCAGCCCTGCTTCCCATTGAGACCTAACCTCAGCACGAATATTTCCTGGCTCACAACTACCTCCAGAATTGGCCATCAAGAATATGAGACAGTGAAATAAGCAAGCCCCAGGGTGCTGAAATATAGGCTTAACTTTATACCTTATATAAAAACAGGAGAATAGTACTGTCCAGTTCCTACACTGTACTCAATTCTTTTTATACACTAATATATCAATACAAAGCACTGTTACAGGAGCCCATACTAAAAATGTTGCTTTTTATCTCTTTTTGAATGCTTTGCATGCCATCCTAATTATAAGCAAAATAAAATTAAACAATGATATGCACATGATCTCCTACTAAAAGCAAATAGCATAATCAAATTTAATGTAAATGTGACACAACTTGCTTGGTTGGTAAGGGGTCTAAACTCTAGCTAACTACCTGTACTTTAAAATTAGCTCTGCTAGAAATATCTTGAACAGTACTATTAAAGAGTCAAGTGACATTTAGGATGTTAGCAGGACTGTTCTGGTTTTGAAGCACAGTTTCAAATAAAATGAATTTTAAACAGTTCAAAACGTTGCAATTTCTCACCTGCACATATGGCTTACGACAAATTTGAATACTGAGTGTTGTCTGAATCTTAAACTCTGAGCCAGTGTACACAAATACAGTTGGGGGGTTGGGCGCTGCAGTCAAATCTATTTGCTTCTCAGGCTAAAATTATTTGAACAGTTATTATTTCTTCCCCTTTCCCTCCCTGGATTCTACATTCATGGCTCCCCTAAATAACACAAAATTATATATTGAATTTTTCCTCCCTTATTACAAAAAAATAGAGTGGACTGAACCCATTAATCAAGAAAGTTAAATCAGTGCACATCATCCTTTTTGACAAACTTTACTGCATGTTGCCAGTCTTTGCAGATCATTATAAAAAATTAAATATAGCTTGTCTTTACTGAACATAAGAAAATGGTAACATTTTTTCTATGTTCTACTCATATAATGAGAAAGATCTCAGTTAACAGGGATTAATCTACATGGCATTCCTATAAAATACAGCATAACCTATTTCAGCAAATGCAGAAATGACAATTTTTATCTAACATTGCTGAAGCATTCCAGATTTGACATAAAAAAGCTGCAACTCTAATATTAGATTTAAATAGTGCAAATTACAGCACATGTTAAATAACTATTCCCTTGTGTATTTATAGCTTTAGGTTCTGAACTCACTGCATTGCATATTTTTCACACAGTCATTTAAAAAAGTTTTTAGTCCCTTCACTGATACTTTATTAATAATAATAATTAACATAGTTATTGTTGTCACACTGAAGATAATGTACAAATACTGTTTTGTTAATAACTGTGGTAGAAGGGTTTGTTCTCTTAAGACACTTATATGGCAAATATTTTTTCAACTAAATGGTTTCTTTTGGCAATTCAAATCATTTTTTTTTCCTTTTTTAGGGTGATTTTTTCTAAATATACAGACTTAATTTAGAAAGCAAGAAGCTAAATTAAAACCATTTGCATCAAAATGAAGGAAGTTAATATTCCAGTCTGTTTTGCCAATTACATTTTACCACACTTTTGTAAGTAGTTGCTATCCTTTTTACTTCAACAATTCTGAGACAAATTTTTTAAGAAATACAAATATTTCATAGAGATGAATGATACACCTCGCAACACAAACACGCAGCAGCATAAAGGAATATTCAGCATTTCCAAAGTTAAGCTTGGGAAATTTATTCAAGTCCACAGAAGAAAGGATAGCCATTGTTGCTGGCAAGGTGGATCCAGCTCCAGACCCAACCGCTGGCCACCACTGATACAGGCAGCGGAGGATGTCAGAGGGGAACCCCATTGAGGGTTTTGTGCCCAAGCCTTGTCTGGCCTGACTTGGTATTTGTCTCCAGCTCACAGTTAAACCTGTTTCTGTGTGTGGAGCAAACTGATTTATCTAATGACTGAAGGCTTAAAGAATCTCATGGTCACTGCTGAAGAGTGAATAAGGAGTTCCAGAATCAACCTGAATTGCTTTCACAGTCCACGTGTAATTGGACACAAAATGTCACTGATCTCTACCCAAGTTTATCTGCTGCTACAGCAGGAAAACTGCTTCCTTTTCTGGGGTCCCCAGCACAGGAAGGACATGAACCTGTTGGAGCAAGTCCAGAGGAGGCCTCCAAGTTGATTAGAGCACCTCTCCCATGAGGAAAGGCTGAGGGAATTGGGATTGTTCAGCAGGGAAAAGAGAAGGCTGCAGCATGACCTAGTTGCAACCCTGCAGTACCTGAAGAGAGCTTAGAAGAATGTTTTCAAAATGAAAGAGGGCAAGTTAGAATTAGGAAGAAATTCTTTATACTAAGGGTGGTGAGGCACATGTTTTCCAGAGAAACTGTAAATGCCTCAGCCCTGGAAGTGTTCAAGGCCAGGTTGGATGGAGCTCTGAGCAACTTGCTCTAATGAAAGGTGTCCCTGTCCAGAGCAGAGAGATTGGAACTAGATGATCTTTAAGGTCCCATCCAATCCAAGCCATTCTATCATTTGTGTACTCACTCTGCATACTATGGATAGAAGAACAGCAAATAAAACCAGTAAGAAATAGTAACCTACACAAGAGAAAGTAACAAGCAGTTCCTCCTGGCTGAAACGTCATAGATAAAGCAATACCTGGGGAATAAGGTACAAAGGTTTGTTTCTTTGGGCAAAGACTGTCTGAAACGTCTGAATTGCCACTGGCTTGTGGGTATTCTGACTTCAGGAAGGATTTAATAAGTAAGTTAGAGGTTTGCTACATCAACAAAAAATCTTGGTTTTTCCCCTTATCCACATTTCCATTAAGACAGAGCTATTAAAATCTAAATTAAATACTTAATTAGTAGTTGCAAAATAGTTTTACAAATATCCTAAAGAAGTACTACTGTTATAGAAGTACATTTATGAATCAAGTTTTCAGAAATTTACTTCTATATCTTGCAGTATTAAATACATTATATTCTGCTTGTAATATGGTTGGGACAAGTTTCTCTAGCTGGTTTTAGTGGGGGAGCACTTTTTATACATCTGCCTCTGCATGTGAATACAGGAGCAACATAACAAAGACAAGTGGATGGGTTACACATCCTGCTGTACTTGTAATTGTATTATTAACAATTCTGGAGTCAGTTTTCTGTGGCAAATAATTTTAAATGTTTTATATATGAATGGTGCACAGATATATTTTTTTCCCAGGCAAAATATTCCCCACTTCTAAGAAAACCTAGCAGATGAGTAATACATGACCCCGTGAAAGAATACACGGAGGCCCTTTCTCACTGCCCGCAAGCCAGCAGCACTGGTAGCTTAGTGTTTGTCCTTAACCCCTCAAAAAGTAGTGCATTTCTGAAGTGCAACACAAAATCTTGAAGGAAGAAACACTAGCAGAACAATCTTTGTCACCTCTCATATAATGGGAATATATAAAGGGAATATAATGTATTTAACTTCCTACAAAAAGGCTGGCTTATTTGGAACACCTACAGTGTGCAACACAGTGAAGCATTTGTAATAGTCAAACTCAGAGGCTTAAGGTGTAGGGAAAGGAAATGGTCCATGAAAGAGTGGCCTACAGAGTTAAATCCCTAAACTAGGATCACCTTGCAGCCAATTTTGAAAACAGATTTCAGGTCAGGAAATAGTTGGGAATGAGTTTAAATGAATGTCAAACCCACTAACCCTTCCCCACAAGAGGAGAAAAAGTAATTCATAAAATCAGCAAAGAATTGAGGCAATTTGGGTACCTCTACACAGTTAAAGAAAAGTGGTTCAGAATGTGCCCTTGGGCACTGGAACACTGATAGTCCACACTTGTTAATAATTACCTCTGGGTTTTGTTTTAGACCCTCCCCTCACTTTTCATGGCCTAGGTCTAAGGATAATCACCTACATGGACCATTCCCAAAGAGTGGTATATACAAGACCATCCTAAGTTCAGCATTCCCTATCCTATGAAGTCCACCAGAACCATTCCAGGAATGTTCATGTCTGAAAAGCCTCTTTATGTACTTTAGTTGTACATTTCCTTCTCCTCCACAAGCACATAGAGACCACTCCCTGATGGTCCACTGCTCTCTCCTGAAGATAATCAATCAAAAATAATTCCTAACCTGTCACAAGACCTGGAGGTCAATCCGCACGCACATGTGCCCTCTCTCCAGAGCAGAATGTCTCAGGTCTTTCCAAGTCTCCCTCAACAGAAAACCCTTGACTGCAGCTGTTAAAAAAGCCAAGCACTGAAACAGGGCAGATACAGTTTTCATCAGAAGGTTTCTACTGTTCAACTAAGGTCAATGAGTCTGGCTTTAAATTGCTCTTATCTTAAATGACCATTGCTTGTGAGTCTATGCCTTCACTCAAGAATTAAAACTTTTTAAATTTTATCTATTTTCCTAGGGTCACCCATAGTCACACAAGGCAAGTAGCCTTGCCATACTGCCACGTTACACACAAACTGATACATGCACTAGTTCAATACATCGGTGGTACCACTACTGTTTCCCCAAGAAAGTAGTACGGGTACTAAAAGGGAAAGGGTATTTCCCAGATAGGGAAATCTACCCATTCAAATACACTTGATTTTTGATTCAAAACAACCTTCAGGTGTCAGTGCAAAAACAGGCTTTTCTGTTTTTGCTCATTGGCAAAAGATAAGCAAAGAAATGGTTGGAAGGAACTCTGGTGGTGATTTGTTAGTAATTTTGATTAAATTTATTATAGTCACATGGTTGCTGTTGCATTTTTATCCATGGATAATTATGGAGTCTGCTCATTTTATGAGATGTATTTTTAAGAGTTTATCAGTGGCTTGGGATGAGTGCTCTTTTGTTTAGTGATGTATAAATATGAATAATAATAAATAACAAAGTGAAAGAGAATGAGGGAAAGGAGGAGACTGAAGTCTGGGAAGATGCTGCGCTATGTGTGTCTGCTGCATTTGATCACAGCATAGATGATTCAGCAGTGGGCATTATAGAAAGCCCTAATATAAATCAGATTAGATAAATATTAATTGCCATGTACTAACTGTGCACTTTACTGGAGTATACTGATGGTTTCAGTCAAAGGCTCATAATATTAGCATACATTTAATGATCAGTCACTTCTCTTTAGTGAGTTCTAATATTTTGTCAGCAGACACCCGAAAACAAGAGTTTGTTGGCGTACTGTGATGCTGTCTTACAGCAGCATATGGGTTCACTCCAGCTCTCCCCAGTGCTGCACCATGCTAGCCACATGCTGTGGGGCCCCACTGTGCTTTTCTGTGGGGCAGCCCATGCTACAAACACCCTCCAGACTGACACATCTCAATCAAAGACTGTGGTGGGGGAACTTGATTTTGAGGGGGTGTACAATCTAATTTCAGTAGTACCACATCAGCTAAACATTAAATAGCTTATTCTTGCTGCACTAACTGTGGTGTTGAGGAACTTCATGACTTTGTGTTTCACTGGTACCCTCACCTAAGCACTGACTGGGTGTTCCACTCACCTTCATAAATAGAGACAAGGCTTCCTCTCTCACATATCAAAAAATTATTAATAAAAAAAATCATTCCTGTTTAGAAGGCAACAAACAACTGCATTCACCCCCAAGTTAAATTAGGAGGGTGATTTCAGGTTAACCATCAGTGTTACAATAATATTGACCTGAGCAATTTTGATGTGCTAAAAAACTTATTCATACAAAACCTCAAAGGTAATAAGGTATGCAAAAATTAACAAAGCCTAAGTAGATTAGGTAACTTTGAGGAAACTACAAGGAACCTCCCCTCCCCTTCTGGGAAAATGTCATTAAAACAAGACATTCCTATGGAAAAGCCTGATTTTGACAAAACTACATTTGCCACTGGTAAAAGATCTTGTAGGGAATCTTTCCTATAATTAATAGAAATCACTAACAAAATGTTCTCTTTCAGATTGATGTGGTATGTTTGAATAAAGTTTAATTTCTTTAAGGGCAGTATGAGGCAAAGTGTTCTGCAACTGTGTTGCAGTATCACTCAGCAAAATCAAATCGTGTACTCATGAGTCCATATGTCAGGTCTTTATTTGGGTTTGGTTATGGACTTGTGCTTATGGATCTGTGTTTCGTACCAGAGGAGCGCAAGCTGTGTTTCGGCACTGTTTCGTGTGTTTTATTGTGCTTGTTTGGCTGTAGGTGCTCCTGTCTGGTCTGGGGTGGGCACCCAGCTGTGGTGAGCAGCACCAACACTGCACTGTCTGCGAGGCTGAGTACAGCCCACTTCTCCTTTTAGGTATAAACATTCAACATGCCACCACACTTTGTGGCTGTGCCGAATGGCTTTAATATATGTTATGACAGCGCTTGTATTGTGCTCGGTATTATTGCTGCTTGCTCTGTACTGTAGGAATGAATTTAGCTGCGTGATTATGCTATAATATCACCGTGCTCTGCGTTGCCCAGTTGTGCCAGGCTTACATTGTGTGCTGTGTATTGTAATAATGTTGACAGCTCTGAATGGCAGCGCTCAGCACTTTGCAGCTCTGCTGTGCTTATGTAAGGTGGTGCCGAGGCTTTGTGCAGTGCACTGCCAGGCTGGGTGAGGGTAGCGTGGGGGGCTCCTTGCCTGCCTTATGGGGACACACAGAATTAATGTTATGTACTCTGCACTTTGTGGGTTTTTTGCATTAATGCTGCGTGTTCTCTGGTGCTTGGTTGTGGGGCATTAATGTCAAAATCTTCTATGATCTACTGCCATGCGGTTGTAGTGTAGCCTCCTATAAAATCATGGCTTTCCTTAATAACACAGAATTTTAAGAGACAACAAAATGTATAGGAGTTGTTGTATATTAAAAATGCAGCATAAATGTATAATTGCAATATTTGCATCATGCTAAACAGATTGGCTGGGTTGTTTCAGATTCTTTAAAGTCAGGATGGCATCAGGCCTACAGTATTTCTAAACTGTTTTGCCCGTCTGCAGTTGTATAATGAAACACCACAAATTTTACCCAGCAATACTTGTGCTTTCTAAGTGCTGCATTATGAGCATAAAATTACCAAATGTACTGAACACACTTACCAACACTGAACTAAAATCCCTTCTCTCTCACCCACAAATTAAGCCTCCACAGATCTTTTTTTACAATGCAGAAGTGATAAATACATATATATTTATTTCTACAACCATTTTAAGAAATTAGAAGGAAACCCACACAGTAGTTTAGCAGTTAATTTACAACAGCACAGCCTCTTGAGGAAGTATGTAAAACAAACACACATCATTTATTTTCCTCATTTGAAATGCCTGCTCCCTGACACACAGACAGACAGACTCATACACACAGATCACTACAGCCCAAATTGGACATCAGAGAAGAAACTAGGACTTCTTTGCTATCATCTGTGATTGCCCTGAGGGTTGAGGAGTGGCCAATTTACAACATGAATATAGTCTGGGGATACATGAATCATGAATCATGTTTGATGTATGGAAAGGCATAGTCATTCTGAAAGGCTGCAAATGCAGTCATCTGCTTTTTAAGTGAAAAAAAAAAAATGCTTCCAAAACAAAAACAACAACAAAATTGGACGGATGAAATACCTGGGAAATATTATTTAAAAGATACCATCTTTGCTTTTTTTTTTTTTTTTTTAATTGGGTTAGAAGGGGTTACTTCATTATGCAGCAAATTAGAAAATTCATAATTTATCATTGCACCCAGTCGAAATGCCACCCAACTGAGTCGCACCCCTGTGAAAACCATCACATAGTAACAAACTGTCAAAGCCTGCTGCAGCTGACGGGCAAAATTAATATGCAAATGTATGCAAGAAATTAAAAAGCAGAATTACCCAGGCAAATGAGGTAGCTATACTTGAATTGTTAGAATTATGAATAATTACTGCGAATTTTCTGCTCCTAATATAACTTGTTTTTTGATAAACAAAGACTTAATTATCGAGATGCGCTGGAGAATTTCCGTGGCGCTCATTAATCTTGCAAAAAAAACAAGTCCCTGGTGCCCAAACCGTAATGAAGAGCGCGTGCCCTGAATCTTCAGAAAGATCAGAGGCACCAGGGTGCCAGGGCTGAAGAAAAAAAATGACAGTGCCAATGTCCCCTCCTGTACCCTGGAGTGTCATAACGTCTTCCACTAACTATCAAAGGGACTTATTTATGCCAGCAGCTGAGCTATAAGTCCAATTTACGATGCCTTAAGCAGTGGTGAAATGATCTGTTGATGTGCTATGGAAATGCCATCTTGCAGTAGCTCGATTTGGTCCCAGTGATACCAACACGATGAGGACCCTCCGCTTCTCTGCTAATGGATGCAGCATGACAGACCATAATACACAAGAGGGACAATCTTTTAGGACCAGTCTCAATGGTCCTCCATTAATCTTGGTTCTGCAGCGCTGTGGTGTCCATGGGAACAAGGGCATTATCATAAGCACTGGTTTTAAATGTTCCCATTAGGGATTACAACACAGAGGAGAGATGCATGGGGTGAGAGGGCTAGGGGAGACAGTCCACTATTAGTTTACACTATTTTTTATGACCTGGATTCGAACCATAATGGGTGGCTCAGAGAATTCTCTCTTCCTAAATAACATAAAGAAAACAACAAAGGAGGAAGCAGCTAAGTGTGCAGCACGGTGCAGTGCTGCATGTTCATCCTCTCTGTTTTTACAGCTAGAAAATCAGCTTGGCCCTGGTGGGCTGAGATAATTTACCATGAGAAAGCAAAGGGAAAATAACCCCAGGTACTCTCAGCACAGACCAAATCGAACCCGCTGTGAGCTTATTATTACTTAAAAACTGGCATCTAAGTGGAAATGACTGACTCTCTGTCATTATCCCTATTACCACCATGATAAACCCAAGCAGATGATAAGGCAAAATTACAAAACATCAGTTCTGGAGCTCAGAGGCTACTTCAGAAGCTCAAGGCAGACTGCGTTTTCAAATGTTTCCTTCTCTACGCTCAAGTCCCCAAATTTCCCGATGCCTTGACAGAACCAGTTCACTGCATAGGCAAATTGTCACCTTTTAAACCAGGGCATCTGTCATTTTTATATAAGGGTCTTCCACTTAGTCATTCTCACTCTTAATCCTCCAATTTCTCTACACATACAGAGCAGCTACAGCACCGTAATGTTTGAAATTTCATTCTCTGCATTACCCTCAGAAAGCGGAAGGATGACAACTCTTTCAAAACTGACAGAAAGGACACCCCTTCTGACCACTGGGCTTTATTTTTTTAACAGCGGGGAGAGCAGCTTGCCGGGGGGGAAAGGTACCTCAGAATGAGAAGAGGAGAGCAAAGGGAGAATACTAAAAGGTGCTTCCAATATCTCCCACTCTCACCCCACCCTTCATATTTGTATGGCCTAGAGAAGTGCGTTTTCCCCACACGTTCCTCCAGTCTCCTTCCCCAGCCTCTCCCCAAAGAGGGGGGACTGGCACACTTGCATGGAGTGCTGCAAACTTCTCCAGCAGCTTCTCCCTGCTGCAACAGTTATGAACGGTACCCAGAAAGCAAAGCATTGCCTAGATCTGAGCATGTCACCTCTGGCTTAGCAGGCTGATAATTCACTTCACTGGTTGTCTGTTAAAAAAGGGGGTTGTTGCAAAAGGAGCAGTAATTTCATTTGACATGGTTGCCTACCTTCATGCTGCTCAGGAAGCAGGACAGCTGCTAAGGTTTTTACCAGTACAAACTTTCTATTTCCTCAGAGGGATGGAGGAGTTTAGTTTTCCAGTCCTGCTAGTACCAAGGCAAAGTTCAAACAAAGCATTCCCCAGTTACAGGTAGTGGTGTCACAGCCCTCATAATGACTTTTAACGTCCTGGGCTGAGTCATGCACCTGCTGGGCCAGTGCCACAGATCCCACAACCTGATGACGTGGTGCTGCCAAAGTAGCTGTCATCTCCCTCTGTTTCAGATCACCAGATAAGAAGGATCATGTGCTTGTTGACACTGAAATCTTGTTTTCAGCTAATGGCCACATTTTATGGTGATGAAATCTTAGAAGGACTAATCCCATGTGGTATCACTTTGCAGAAAGAAACATAATTTCCTTCAAGATGAGTTTCTTATTTTACCAGAACCCTTCCGTACAAATCAATGACTTTTTTCTCCACCTCCTTCATGCACAGGCATTTAATCATTTACAACAGAAGATGGTATTTGAAATCAAATTTATTTTTCTTCCATTATAAAGAGTTGGAAAAACTACCACAAAAACTGCAGATTGTGTTGGGAGAGACAATTTGCCTGTCCAAGAAGTCAGGAAAAAGTTACAGGAAAGGAAAACAATTTGCACACACTTGACAAAGTGACAATCTACCTTCCTATGCAGTTCATAGAGCAGCTGCAGGGAAAAAGAGCTGGAGTGAGGAGAGTGAGTTGTCCAATTGTTACTTCGACAAGGTACACAATAAATCCTAGCTCAGAATCCACCTAGGCCTAATAACAACTTTGCATTTGCAATTGTTTGTTACTTTTAGTCATATTTTACACAACAGAAACTGACAGGAAGAAAGGCTTCAGTAATTCACTGGAAGTCACTGTCACAACAAATTTTTGGCCCTTTATTAGAGGCTCAAGCCTCAGGCTGATTCTGTCCCAGGTGACACACCAAAAAGGGTAGATGACATACGAGTGTGCAAGATAGAAATAATCATTATCTGTGGCCAAAGAGTGCATGGTTTAGATTTTTTTACAACCAGTCTTTCCTTTTAGTGAACTGGAATCAGAATATAAAATATCCTCTACAAAGGTTTGAGGCACCAGCTGAAAAGAGAACTCCTGCCCTCTTTCCCGTAATTACCACATCTAGGCAACACAACAGCAAAATATCTACATATATCTATATACATGTGTCTATTCGTGCAGATATATATGAATGTATGTTCCTTGCAGAAAGGGGTTCATGAGGAAGGGTGGGCAAAACCGATAGAAAAGGATTTCTCAAAACATTTGTAGCCCATTAGCAAGCCATTGCAACAGGACCTGGCTAAAAAGTCGGAGGAATTACTTTCCAGTAGAAGAAACTGAGATTGTGAGAAGCAAAGATTTCAGATCCATATGTACAGGTCACCACCTGGGTTTGTACAACTCAAGACTCTCTCAAATAAATGCAAATGTTTTCAATCCAGGCCAGTGTGATACTGTGGCAGAGCAGCACATGTGCACCTTTCTGACACAATAGTTGTTCAGCTTGCTACACAAATCCCAAGGGAGACTAACAATTTGTTGTATTTAAATAACAAATATTTTGGGGTAGGAAAGCTGTGCTTCCAGTTGTCAGATTGAGGGTCTTTGCAGTGCTGAAAAGGGGGAAAAGTATACTTAGATTATTCCTAGTGACCCACATATCACAAAACATCTGCCAACAATGTGGTTGGCTTCCTGCCCAAGTTCAACTATGAGCTGTCTCCAGCTGATCATCTTTGCCCTCATGATAATCCAGAGAGTCCACAGCAAGCAAAAGGAGATAGGGATGCAAAAAGCAGTTTGACCAGTTGAATAAGCATGAACTTGCATAAACATGAACACACATACCTCTAACATAAATGTGACCTTAAAAAAAAAAAAAAATCTGCTTCCATCAAATATAGTCTTCAGATTACAATTCTTTAGGTAAGAACTCACTTGTCTTTAACATGGTCCTTTATGTTTGAAAAATTTGTGCTGTTTAAAATTTTAGGTCTTAGAGACATTCATTTACAAAACGATCAGCCAAAGCACTGGAAACAAGTAAGAAGACCCAAGAAATACCTTTTGTACTATCAGATTCCACCATTGTATTTAGTACAGAATTATCCTGTTTGTAGAAATAAATACAATATTTCTAGAAGCATTTGTGCCAAAAGACCAGCCAGCAGGGAAGACCAGCCTGAATAAACAGAGACGTACAGCTGGAGTGCAAGAAAAACAGGAGAGTCTGTCTTTTAGAAAGGGCCAGCCACTCAGGAAGAATACAGAGATGTTGTGAGGTTACACAGAGCAAAAATTAGAAGAACAAAGTCCAACTAGAACTTAACCTGGCTACTGCCATAGAAGACAATTAAAAATTTTTCTATTAATATATTAACAACAAAACAGGGGTTAAGAAGAATCTCCATCCTTTATTGAAGTAGGGAGAAATGTGACAAAAAGGCTCAGGTATTTAATGACTTTGCCTCAGTCTTTAACAGTAAGACTAGTTGTACTGAGTGTACCAGGCTCCCTGAACTGAAAGAGAGCAGTGGGAAGCAGAATGAAGCACCTAAATTCAAGGAAAAAAATTTCAGTGACTTGCTACACTGCTTAGACATACCCAAGTCCACAGAGCAGGATGGGATCCACCAAAAGGTACTGAAGGAGCTGGCAGAAGTGCTTGTTGAGCCACTTTCCATCTTTCAGCATTAATCCTGGTCTAACTGGAAAGTCGAAGGTGACCGAAAGTTGGCAAATGTGATACACATCTACAAAAAGGCCCTGAAGGAGGATCCAGGGAACTACAGGTCTGTCAATCTGACCTTAGTGCCAGGAGCACATCCTTTCCAGTGACTGTGGATATGCAGGCATACAGGACAACCAGGGGATCAGGCCTGGCATGGGTTTGTTAAAGATAGGTCCTGCTTGACCAACTTGATCTCCTTCTATGACAAGGTGACCCACTTAGTGGATGAAGGAAAATCTACAGAACTTGTCTGCCTACACTTTAGTAAACCAGTTGACACCCTCTCCCACATCATTCTTCTGGAGAAACTGGTAGCTCATGAACAGGTATACCATTTGCTGGTTAAAAATCTGACTGGATGGTTGGGCCCAGAGTGGTGGTGAGTGGTGCTACATCCAGCTGGTGCCTGGTCATTAGTGATGTTCTCCAGAGCTCATTACTGCAGCCAGTCTTGTTTAATGTCTTTATCAATGATCTGGGTGAGGGGATCAAGGGTAATCTCAGTCAGTTTGCCAAGCTGGGTGGGGCTGTTGATCAGCTGGGGACTAGGAAGGCTCTGCAGAGGGATCTGGACAAGCTGGATTCATGGGCTGAGGCCAATTCTATGAGGTTCAATAAGGACAAGTGCTGGGTCCTGCACTTGGGTCACAACAGCCCCACACAGTGCTACAGGTTTGGAGCAGCATGGCTGGAAAGCTGCCTGACAGAAAAAGACCTGGAGGTGTTGGTCAACAACAGATGAACATGAGCCAGCGTGTGCCCAGGTGGCCAAGAAGGTCAATGGCATCCTGGCATGTTCCAGAGCCAGTGTGGCCAGCAGGACCAGCAATGTGATTTTCCCTCTGAGTCAGCACTGGTGAGGCAAAACCTGGAATCCTGTTTAGTCCAGTTTATACTCCTCACTACAACAAAGACATTTTGTTGCTGAAGCATGTCCAGAGAAGGGAAAACAAACTGGCAAAGGATCTGGAGCACAAGTCTGATGAGGAGACTCTGAGGAGCTGGGGGTGTTTAGTCTGGAGAAAAGGAGAATTGGGAGGACCTCATTGCTCTCTACAACTACACGAAAAGGAGGTTGTAGCAAGGTGGGAGTTGGTCTCTTCTTCCAGGTAACAAGCAGTAAGACTAGATGAACCAGTCTCAGCTTGAAGCAGAGAAGGTTTAGATTGGATGTTAGGAAACATGCTTACCAGAAGGGCTCTCAGGCATTGGAACAGGGCTGCTTAGGGAAGTGGTATAATCATCACCCTTGGAAGTATTTAGAAGACATGTAGATGTGACACTTAGGGACACTGGTGGTCAACTTGGAAGTGTTAGTTTTATGATTGGACTGAATGATCTTAAAGGCCTTTTCCAATGCCGATGATTCTATTTGATTCTTTGTTCCTACATTCAGGTACTAATTCTCCTTTTTAAATGCATCAGACTGCTTAGAGCACAGCCATAATCATACCTGATATTGTTCAAATTAATAATCACTCATTTGTGAACATAAGGGGACTTTTTTGCACCTTGTAAGATGTAAGAAACCTTGTAATGCAATTCAGAAAAACCATACAGCAGTCTCTCATTTTAGTGTTACCAACAGAGAATACTTGTTATTCTGTTGCACTTTTTATTAGTATCAGTATGACTATTGTTTCTGCTCAGTAAAGGCCAAAGGATACTGTGATTCAAGGGGAGGAGAGGGTGCTCAGTCACCTCTCATTACAGTATTTTCTGGCCCAGCAGAAAGCCTTGAAGATTCCCCTGAAATTACTGAACAGACAGGGCCTGTACTTGGGTGAGGGCTTGTTACACACAAACTGTTTGGATGATTTAAAATACAAGTGTATAGAAATGTAACAGCAAGCGACAGAAAACATGATCCCTCAGGTGCCGTAGCTGCAGGCTTAGTGACAGATGATGCTGCAAAATGGCTTCAAGATGGGATATTTATAAAATTGTTTTATGAACATTTTACACTGCTAATCACAAGGTTCTAATAAAAAGTCCTCTCTTATTAATTGAAATCTAAGCACCAGCTCACATTTTCAGACATTTTCTTTGTTAAAGTCCATTAGAAACTTGTAATATTCTTTTTCCGTTTCTAAACCTGACTTCATATCTGACAGTTTCAGAATTGCCTTAGCCTTTTGAATATACTAGACACAGAACTCCTCATTTGATTAATTCTAATAATTTTAGTTATTATTACTTTTTATCCTATATTGGTACAGCAGATTAAATATTATTTATAGCTTTAATTTGTGTCCTGTTTGGATTGTACCTTCACAGGGCTAACTTGGCTATCATTATTATCATACTGTTTTATCCTCTCCTAAAATTAAAATCCATTCTTGTCTTTAAGTGTTTTATTGTACTTGTCTTTCTTGCTTTGCATTGCCTAGTCCATGATTAATTCTGTTAGCCAAGTGCATATGGCCTACTTGGCTATCATCCATTATCTTCATCACTGTTGCCTCAAAATGAGCACTTTATTATTACCTTTTTCATCTTTCCAATTACCAGATGTGCTTTTGCATTCCCATACTTTTCCTACTAGACTGAGATCTACATTTAGAGTAAAGTCCCAGCTCATTAGTCTCTGAAGATTAAGTGATTTTTTCCTGACTAAATACAGAAAATTTAAGGGTCAGATCGGGTATTATAGAAATAGGTGACTTCTGAAAAACAGAATAAAGAATGTCTGGTTGTTCCTCTAGAAAGAGAGTTTCATTTATTGTCAGAAAAATTGGTAGTTTGGTAGAGAATCAAATTTAGATAAAAGAAAAATTCCCTCTGCACATCATGTTACTACATTTGATACAAGTATCCTTCTGAAGCCTCGGAAGTTTTATCTAAGCTGAGGTTTGCCCACAGCTCCCTATCCTATAACTGTGATTTCCTGGAATGTATCCCCTACCTGATCCTAGATAGATAGATAGATAGATAGATAGATAGACAGACAGACAGACAGACAGACAGACAGACAGACAGACAGATACATAGATACATAGATACATAGATACATAGATACATAGATACATAGATAAAACAAAAAACCTGAAAATGTTATGAGGAAAGTCTACAAAGGGCTGGCAACAGCATCTTTTACTGTTAAAAGCCTCTTGCAAGGCTTCCATCTTATTTTTCAGGTTCAGAAAATATAATGTCTGATTCATTGTGCCAACACCTGAACACTTCTCTGACTGCATTCAAACCCTCATTTAACCAGAAGGTTAGCTGAGCTAAATGTGGCATACAGTAACAAACCTTGAAAAAATAAGGATAACATTCTTTTTTCTCTGTTAATTTCATTCATAAAATTTAAAGAAAAACACCTAGCTATCCACTTAAAACATCAGTCCACTTTGGCATTATTTATCTAACTGTCTTAAATACAGCTAGAGTATTCATTCTTTTGGTCGATATTTTCATAGTACCATTATTGCATATTTTTAAAAAAATCACTGGAGAAATATTTCATATAATGTCACAAACTCTTCTTAAGACATAGATATTTCTAAATGTGTGATTTTTTTTTTCTAAATAAGGTCTTTGATTTAAAAAAAAAAAAAAAGAAGAAGAAAAAAGAAATAAAATAAGGGAATATCTCACTCTTAAATCTTTGTACTGTAGATCAGTTTCTAGGCAAGAAACTACTCATTGCCCCACAAAGTAATGTTTGAACCAGACCTGTGCATGACCTGAGGATACATAATGGAAATGTTATAAGTAAGAGAGGAAGCTGGCAGACAAAAACACTCTAGCTTCTGTTTTCTGACCTAAGTATGCTGCTTTGGGCATTTTAGAAAAATCTGCTAATAATCACTATGAAGGAGAAAGAAAACACTACAACAGGAAAAATCCCATAAAAGAATGGGGGAACATAGGCTGAAATGTTCAGAAATTATTAGGGCTACAAGCTTAAACCTCTCCCAATATTCTGACTTTCAGGGGACAGTCATTGGTTTCCCAAAGCTTGGGTGCGTGAATAAAGGCAAGCTGAGCACCAAAAATGAAGGTGCTCTGGTTCACCTTTGAATGTTGTATAGTCCAGGACAGGTCAAAGGAACAGCTGAAGTGCTGTAACTCACAAGAAAACTTGCAAGGTTCTTTAGTGTTCTATTTCACACAAGCTTTTAAAAGTATTTTTGGAGTCTTAATTGTTTGAGTTGCACTGTATAATTATCCCATCGTATGCTGACCACGGCCTCTGGAGGTCAGCTTCTTTAAATTGTCCCTTTTTGAGTAACTCAGAATTGAGGCTACCTTCTTCCCCTAAAGAAAAAGCTTTGCTTCTCAGGCAAATTCTTGTCCTTGATCTCTCTAGATCTGAGGTTTATACCTTTATGCCTCTCTATAGCCTCTTACTCCAGGCATAGTGACATTTACTTCAACAGAGCTCTGCCCAAGTGTTGTGCCGTAGTGACATATCCAGACTTGGTTCTTCTGTGCCAGGAGAAGTAAAAGATGTCCCATATGTATTAGGATGACAGGGCAATGTGTTGAAAACTTCTACATATGAAGAATCTTCAGATACTAGATCAAAAGAGATTGCAGAAATGATAAATGTCATTTATACACTGTCAGGTTAATACCATGGCAACGTCTGGATTTTCATCTAAACATCACTGGGAAAAGTTTGACAAGTCTGGGATAGTATGGCATGGCTATTTCTCTCATTTGGGGTGATATTTGCTTGATCTGCTCTTACCTTAATAAGTTTGCTCTGAGCAGAAAAGCAACTCTGCATCTCCCCTCCTGGCAAAAGATCCACAAAATAACTTTTTATCTCATTCTTCTGCAGGAATTTGAAACCTGTTATTGCTAAAATATCCTCTCTATCTTTTGCTACTGTGATTGTATTAGCAATGGCAGCTTGCCTTTGATAACCCTTTGTTCTGAAGTTTAAGTAAAAATGTGTCTGGATACAAAACTTTGTCATACTATGTTTTGAAGATTTTATGGTAGCAAAAAGTGGAGTGTGTCTGTGAGCATTTATAACGGAGAAAAGCTAAGTGATAAAGTGCACCTTTAACATAATGACAGTAATTCAGACTCAGACAGTGAATGCTATTATACCTTCTTTTAAAATCAGTCAATTGAAATGACAATTATGATAATTCTTATGTAATGAAGATTATTTTGAAACAAAAATCTTTTTTGTTGTGTGTGCCTATGATTGTGTGTGTATTTTCTGGACCCAAGTACAATCTCAACATTTTGCTTGGCTAGAAATTCTGCACAAATATAATAGTACTTTCTAACCATTCTGCTGGCTTCAGTTGATATTTAGAGTAAATTGATTTCTTAAAAGAAAAAAAAATCATAGAATCATTAAGGTAGAAAAATACCTCCAAGGTCATCTATAAAGCTGCTTTGGTGAACTACTCTGAGCATACAGCTTATAGAGACAGTCAGCTTCATAAAAGCAGTTAGTGTGAGCAATCTTAGAATATGACATGATACTTCCCCCCCAAAGCACCCAGTGCCTTTACCCTGTGTTTTATCTTCATTTTCTAACGGAAGATACTGTGAGCTTCTAATGAACCACATGGATTGTTAGCAGTGGGCAATAGTTCCAGCAAACATTATTCTAACTAGGAGTCAGTCTATGATAGGTGGCCTGTCACAGTTATCTGAGTTGAAAGAGAACATACTGCTCATCTGAATTTAGTTCTTACGTGGGCTAAGTTTTCAAAGAAGTCTGAGGGAGCTAGGCACATAATCTTACAAAACTACAAGTAAAGTAATAATTTTTCTTGGAGTACTGTGTAAAATGTTTTCAGTTTTAACAAATCAAGGCACTCAGGAACATAGTGCAGCAGAAGCAAAATGACAAAAAAGCCACAACAAAGACACACACATACAGGGAGTTCAAATGAAAAGGAAGATAAGAAAAAGATTTGCTGGGGCAATGGAGGTGATAAAGCAGGGAGTGAGTACAAAATGTTCATAAGCCACTTGCCTCTGTGGTCTGTAGTGAATGTTACATAGAGTTCCTGCCTATGAAACAGTTCTGACATAAAATACAGAAAATATTAGTATTAAGATTGCAAAATACATTGGAGAGCTACAGGTATACTTTAATGAAACAAGGTGTTTGCTTGTTACCACAGTGTAGCTACACAATTTGCATATTACTTTCTGCCTCAACTGTTCTGAGTCTCATAATGATACACCTTACATCTGTAAAATACTTTTTAGGAAAATTGATATGTAAATACTGGTTAATGTTCAAGCTTTTCTCCTTTCCATTGCTCAGTCCGATTCGAAATAGAGAATTAATGATGAACCTCATGGAAAATCCCCAAGAGATTCCCTAAAGCCAGGTGACAGTTTACCTGTAGTGTTTAGCAATGATATAGGATGCATTTCTTCTTTGTTGAGGGACAGTAATTATGATCAGGTGAATTTATATTTTGCTTGCAGAGCTTTATTCATATGAATTATCCTAAAAGTGGAGTTTACATTAATAAAGCTGGTTATTTCTGGCTAATAAAGATGGTTATTTCTTCTTAGACCTGACCTAGTTCTAATAATTTGCCATTCAAAAGACACAGAACTTAGATCTTTGCAGGAAGTTGTTACAATTCACAGTGAACAGTGCCCTAAAAGGGTTGCTATATGCAGTCAAATACATTGGCACAGTAGGGAAATGTGATCTTTTCTAAGGCTATTATTCTAATCATTTCATCTAGTCCCTTGTCCAAATATAATATGCATTGGCACAAAGTTAATTTAATTTTTTTTAATCCCTGCAACAGTACAAAAACCCATGACAAAGCAGGGTGTTGAGCATGTGCTTTTAGGAAGTCCTTCATTGCCTGTTAATTGTGCATTGCAATTGTGTCAAAGTGATCTGGATGACATTGCTCTACTGACTGTTCTGTGGTGATGTTTAATAGCTGGAAGGCCAAATGCAGTACCTGGCAATCACTTTAAATATGCCTTAGGTACTGAGTACAGTTTCACATCATGAAACACACTTCAGTCATGAACAGCTGATAGTACCCTTAAACACACTCTTGTTTCCTCATTTTTTTAAATGTTTTGCCCTGATCCTGTCAGCAAACTTCACCCTTGCTCTGTATGGGTCACTAATTTAGTAGTGAGAACTTCATCTGGGAAGTTTGCCAGGGTGCTTTCTCAGGCTTGCATCCACTGCAGAACAATGGCCCCAGAACCGGCTGAAATTGTTGCACAGATTTTAAAAATCATGTCTCAGTCCTACAGACCAAACTCTGCTCTGGTTCTTACATCAGCACTCTCACAAGAGAACTCAGCTGGCTGTCCTTCTCCTCCTCCCTCCACTCTTCACAAAGAAAAGGAAAAAAGTGTGTCTTTTTGCCACTCCAGGGAGCTGCATCCTACCTCAAGGTCTGGCAGAAGAGATCCATGAGAGCAGGGTGAATCACTTTCCTTTTTTCCAACCTTATCATGTGACTAATACTAATGCTGAGAGCCCCAGAGACACACATGTGCTCAGCAGTTATTTCAGTGGGAGTCAGGTGCTCAAAGTCACCAGCAATCCAAGCCCACATACTCTCTCAGATTTTTTTCTTTAAGGCTTCTTGCGAATGTTAATTACTCCTCACAACATTCCTGAGAGGTATCCCAACCCTTATGGTCCTGAAGGGAAAACTAAGGAAGATAATTAGAACCTTGTAATGAAGTAACATCTGATGACCTGGAGCCCAATCTGCTATCTGGGTCAATAGATAATGTCCTCGAACTGACTAATTGTAGGCAGCTAATTGTATTAGCACACAAAAGCAGCAATTCACTCAGTAGCAAAGAAGGGATCACCCAGCTCTTAAAAAAATATGCCACCACAGGGCTCTGATTCGCGATCCCTGTCAAATTTAACTGAGCCAACTAAAGAAACTGCTGCTGACTACTCCTGTCACAGCTAAATCTGAACACCCCTACTAAGGAATGAGACAGCAAATATTCTCCCTTGTTAAAGATAAAATAAAGCATTGCACATTATCTTGGGAAAACATTGTAAGCCCAAGACTGAAAGTGGGTAATATGTTACCTTCAGCATGTGCAAGAAGATGGAACAAATCACTGCCCATTTCTGCCTCGGCTTCTCTCTTTATTGAAGAAATTGTTAGAACACTTTAATGAGTAACTAGATGTTCACCTCCATCCTGAGCTGATGGGCAGAATATTGACTGATCGTACAAAGCAGTTTTGAAATTCCAACCTGGAAGTCAATAATTTTTGGGGAAGAGAGGACACTTCACTATCATGCTTACTACTACTAGAACTGGTTTAAATCATTTGAGTTAAGAGAATTGTAATTTAGGAATTCTGGCAGAGTTTATTTCTTTGCTGTTATTTTTTACTAAACAAATCTAGTTTATCAATTCAAAAGCTCTAATATTTCCATGGCAAATGTCAGTAAATTTAAATTTTGACCAAATGAGAAGGTTTTGAAATTGAATTCAGCAGAAACTTGTACTTTGACTTTTTTGAACCACTGTGTTTTGTGAGAAAGATTGCAATTGCCTGAAGGAGTGAAATTCACCTATAGGGAATATTAGTTCCATTACTATATACTTAATGTTGGGAAAAAACCTTTCAGCCTCACATGTTTAGGATTTGGGTTTTCTTTTCATTTTCCCCTTTCTCCCCCACATATTACTGCTATCTCACAAGTTGATGTGTATTTATGGGCTTTGAAAAGACATTTAGGGACACTCCAAATAAAGAAAAAAAAAATCACCAAAACCAAATCCAGATATTATTATCTGTCTTGTATGCTGAAATGCAAAGCAACTGCATTTCATCAGAAATACATGTTTTCCTCCTCTATTCCAAGCACTCCGCAGTATAAAAATTCTATTTGAAAATTTAGACAAGCACTACATTCTGTAATCCTGAGTTTTAACAGAGTAACGGAATGAATTTGAGATGCATCCGCATAAACATGAGTGCAGATCATCAGGGTTTGTGTGCAGCTACATCCATCCGTCATACTTTTTTTAACCTACCTTGTGGCTAATGACCTCAGGTGGGAATATGAGAGTATTGCATTTAAAAAGCAGGAAATTTACAGGCAGAAGCCAAATGTAGGTTTTCTGCTGTTCTATATCCTCTGAAGAGACAGACCAAAATCAGAAAGTTAATCAAAACACCTTCAATTTATTTTTGCTAGAGTTGGACTCAGCAGAACAACAATTGCTTTTTGATTTTCTATCACAAAACTCTGACAAAAGCAAAACACGGTGTTGGACACTGACTTCTAAAACCTTGCAGAGACTGAGCATTCTGCAATTGATCTGGGCTCTTTCAGAGCAAGCTTTTCTTTGTGTTCATCTTCACACCACAGCCTGAGATGACTTGGGGGAGTGAACCACACTTGCTGTTCTAGTCGCATCTCTCATTCCAGGGACCCACAGTCACTCTAACCTCAGGAGGACCCAGAGTTTCTAAAGAATACTAGCTCCCACAAGCGAGCTCAAGGCCAATGACTACTAACTGTCAGCTTCATCTGTTTTCCTTCTGCTAAACTTTGAAAACCCAAGGAACTGTTGTTTACAGGTTGCTCTGAGACCAGATGTCTTTTAGGCATTGGGAAATAACTCTGATTGAGAGACCATTAAAGATGGCAAATTGAGATTGTATTAAAAATAGTAATAAAAGTCACATAATTTTGCATTTTCATACACTTAAAGAATGTCAATTTATTGAAAAAAATAACAGTCCAATTACATCTAACAGAGTGAGCCAATAATAATGATGTATTTTACAATGTATGAACTTTGCCATGTGCTGTAGAGGTATAAAAAAATCAATACAACTAAATTGACAAGTTTGTCAATGATTGAAATTAATTTCCTTTTTTGTGGTACTTCACTAAAATTAATTCCATAGTGTCATATTAATTAACATCCTACTCCAATGGTTTGCACAGATGGAAAACAACCAGGTTATCTCTGGGCACATTCAGTGCAAAATTCATATTATACACAGATTAAAACAGTGGAAGGTATTCACATGCAGCCACAAATTATATACTTACTAATTTAATTACAAATGTTCTTTGAAGTAACCAAGGTTAAAATTTCCAAAAGATACCAGACATGATGAATTCTCAGCAGCACTTTCAGTACTCAATGTCTTCTGAAAATGTATATGACATTACAAAAAATCTGTCTGTATCTGATGCAGAATTACAGTCTGACCAGAAGCAGGCCATAAGACCCAGTAACCCATTTATAAAATAACTAGCACGCTGACTAAAGTGGGTATCTGTATTTCATGGAAATCAGAGAATCAAAAAATCCAGGAACAAAACTTACACAGGGTCATAGGGAAAAGTCTTTCACAGTTTCTGGATATAAACTCATGTCAATGCTCCATTTAAGGTTGAGTTTAGACATAAGTTGAAGTTTAGAGGACTGGACTGTTAGTGTTATGAAACACTATGAAGGTGAAAGGGATCAGGCTTCAGGTTTGGTTTTTTTTTTTTTCCTATTTACATTTCAGACAATAAGTACGGGGGTTTTTTCAGAGTAAATATTTTGTTATTTACAACTATGTCTCTGTAGCTGAAATCAAGCATCTGGATCAGAGAGATCCTCTAAGACGGGTGCTAAGGACCATGTTTTTCACCTTGGTCTTTTGGGGCATGCCCTTAATTGGAGCTTAGTGTCCCATTAATGATTATGCCTCCTGGGATTTTTATGACCATTTCAGAATTGCAGTTTCTGCCTAATGTACTGATGAACAACAAAGAGTCCTTGTAGTCATATCCCAAAGGCCCCCCTATTAAATATACAGCAGTTCTCAATTAACCTGACGTTTAAAAACCACAATAGCTCCAAAGGCTATCTGCTTTGCAAAGTCTCTGGTCTAAACTGATAGCATTTAATTGTCCCCTAATGCAATTCTGTCCATATGCAAAGACCAGCTTGCATGTGACACTAATAGTTGACTTGTGCTCTGCTGTGACCGGGCGAACTGATTTCTGTATCCATAAGTATCAGTTTCAAAGTATTAGGATACTGAAATTAGCCTCGATTGTATCTCAGAGTTGACGGTATCTGCAGATTTAAAGAGTAAACACGAGTTCCTATGATGTTTAAGCCACTGAAGGAATTATACGTCACAGCATTTTCTGTGAAATCAGGAGGGTGGGTATGAAAAAGAAGATGCTAAATTCCCTAATTTCATCAGTAGTGCAGAAAGACAGTGCTGACATGTTTCTATTCTCAGGAAAGTGCTACCACCTTTCTGAAACACCTGTGACAAGCCAATTTTTTAACCACAAAAATACACAGACAGCTATTCTACAAAGTCAGCTTGCCAAGGTAAAACTAGGTTTTCAGTAAGGAAACTTATGCAAACTACTATTATTTTAACATGCTTAAAAAAGATATTGTCTAACCTTCCTAGTATACTTCAACCTCAGTTTCAAAAAGGTCTGGTGGCATAGCCACAAAGAAATGTGTTTCCTGCTGATCCTCTGAATTTACTCAAATGAGTAAAGATAAAATATGTAAGGTCTGCACAGGCTTGAAGTGAATGGCTCAGCACCAGATATATATTTGCACAACTCTAGGAGAGAAAATTAAGATCATTCCCTTGTTTCTTACCTGAATTTCTGAGTTTTAGCCTCCTATCAGGCTCCTAAAGTGCCTTCATTGCTGGCTGCTTCTCTATTTCAATTGGAAAACTATACCAATGGGAAGAAAAATATGGTTCCCTGAAAAAAGCAGAACAGAGCAATGTTTCCAAAGCTATGGGAGAGCTAAAAAAAAAAAAAAAATAAAAAAGGACATGAAAGGAAACATTTATGCTTCACTCCCATCCCCATCATTCACCAGCACCTGGGCTCTCTGTAGACCCACTGCTGAAAAACTTCCTCTGAGCTTTCAACAATCAAAGAAGAAATAAAAAACCTGAAAGTTTTTGTAAAAATCAAACCAAACAAGCAGGCAAACTAACAAAAGCAAATAAATAACGAAACTTATCCTGTGGGAACACTGTTTTCAGAGAGGTTTTCAGCAAAACAACTACCAAGTGCTATGTCGAGAGACAGACAGGCCTGGTGGTCTGGTCACTGTAGTAAGTGTCTGGAGATACCAGTGCAGAGCAATAGGTTTCTTATGTAAGCCCAATGCCAAAAACAGCAACTGCTAGAAGAACATTAGGATTGAAAACTTTGATTTCCTTTAAAAATATGAATTTAGTTCTTGTTAGTAAAGTGCAAGTTTGAAGAACTATGCTAAAGGAAACATATATTGGGGGGAATGAGAGGGGACAGAAATTACATTAGTTCTGAGCTGTGATCTGGTACATTTCTATGAATAGATTAACTTTGAAATTCATTCCTCTAAATAATTCCTTCCAGCCAATAGCTTTTGAGTTCTGTTTCATCATCCCAAAGTTTTAACAGATGATAAGGCTAATGTGAGGTCCTTTCCCATAAATTCATTCATGACTAGACTTTGCGAATGAAGATTTGGGAGGGTTTTACCCACGCTTGCTGCAAGCGCGCTCATGGCTGATAAGGCCAATGCGAGATAGGCAAGTCCGGTTGCAAAAGGCACAGCAGAAAGTTTCCGTAGGTGGTACTATCAGGACACCGTTCTTTCTGCGTTGCCTTTTTCCCATAAATAAGGTCCAGCTGAGTGAAGAGCAGTGTAATTTGTTCTAGAGAAGGACAAACCTAAGCTGACCATACAGAATGGAATGTTACTCATCACTGATGGCTAGAAGGTGCCTCTTAACGATAAGAGGAATACAAGTAAAAGTTATCAATATCTCAAGGATCTTAAGAACGCAGAAAGAGGGCAAAGCATAGGCCATCCATGGTGTGCTCTCCCCAAGGGACATCTGGGAACTGGGGAAATGTATATCTGCTCTGCTCTTGCCCCATTTCCCTCCACTGCCCTCTTTCTTTTTCTCTTTTGGCCCTCCTTCTGCTATCTATAAGTGTTATCTAACACTTTTACATATGTTTACAGCTTGCTGATTTAATTAATCAACCTGGCAATGATATATAGTGTTTAACAGTTTTGTTGGTGACATTAACAGTGGGATAAAATGCACCCTCAGCAAGTTTGACAATGACACCAAACTACATGACGCCATTTATATAATGGAGGGAAGAGACTCCAGCCAGAGGAAGCTCAATAAGCTTGAGAGCTGGGCCTGTGCTAACATCATGTTAGGCCAAGTTCAAGGTCCTGCACCTGAGTCAGGGAAATCCCAAGCAAAAATACAGGCTGGGCAGCACTGGATTGAGAGCAGTCCCAAGGAGAAACCCCCAGGGGATGAGAGGCTGGACATGATCTGGAAATGTGCACTTGCAGCCCAGAAATCCAGCTGTGTTCTGGACTGCATCAATACAAGCATGACCAGAAGGTCAAGTGAAGTGATTCTCTGCCTCTACTCCACTCTTGCCACCCCACCTGCAGTGCTATGTCCATGTCCGTGACTCCAACATAAGAAGGATGTGGACCTGTTGGAGTGAGTCCAGGGGAGTACCATGAAGATGCTCGGAGGAAGACAGACTTCTCCTATGAAGACAGATTGTGAGAAAGTTGGCATTGTTCAGCTGGGGAAGGGGAGACTCCAAGGAGCCCTTGTAGCAGCCTTCCACTACCTAAAGGAGGTCTACAAGGAAGCTGGAGAGAGACTTACTTTCCAGAAAAGCATGTAGTGACAGGACAAGGAGTAATGGCTTCAAACTGAAAGAAGGCAGGTTTAGATTAGATACAAGAAAGAAATTCTTTATTGTGAGAGTGGTGAGGTACAGAAAGAGTTGACCACAGAAACTGTGGAGGCTCCATCCTTAGAAGTGTTGAAGGCCTAGTAGGATGGGTTTTGAGCAACCTGGTCTAGTGGAAGATGCCTCTGCCCATGGCAAAGGGTTGGATATAGATGATCTTTAACCATTCTATGATTCCATAATCTCTTTTGGCTGAAAAGTTTTTATTTTTTTTATGTTTTCCTTATTGGATCTATTTTCCTTATAATCACAGGAGGTCAACGGCAGAGGCATAGAGCCAGAAGGGGAGAAAGGGAAGGAAAGGATCTCCACGTTGGCCATGGTATACTGTTAATCTAGCCCACAATGACACAAAACAGGTGACAGCTTAACAGCTAGCTCCTATTGAAAGCAAGTGGACCTGCTCCCTGTCTTGGGTCAATGGCTCTGGTGTCAGTATGAGTCAAACAACTCAGTGGAGAAATACCTACCTTTTCTGTTGTCATTTTCATTCCTGGCCTAGTTTCTGTAGGTATGTGAGTTAAATTGACTAACAGGAGATAGACTCATCAAAAGGTAAATAACAGATGTGCAGTGCTAGGACTGGTTAGACATTAGGATAGAGGAGAAATAAGCTCCACTTCTTAAGAGCGATGATCTGATACATTGTCTCAAGTGGTCCTGAAAAAATGCCTTGGGACACTGAAAACTCAAATTACTTAAATCCAGTGAAAATTTTCGTGGTTATATCTCACAATTACTAAAAGGAGGAGGTCCTACTGAGCCAATCAAATTGCTGAATCAACAGTGAAAAAATGCTTTTTAACTGGCTTAAAGAGATGACTTACACAACAAAATATAGACTAATTGTTTTGGTTGGTCCATGAGGTAGGACCAGAGGGCATGGCACAGCATGAGAAGAATAGGCAAAAGTTGCTGGTTATGGTTTATAAGTTCACCTGATGCTTTGCGTGCTCATTCACCTCTTTTCTGAATGCATGCAGCCATGTCAGTGCATTTCTGTTAACTTCACTGTGAGACAGCCAAGATTGCCCATGTCTTGCAGATGGAGAATCAACACAAAGGGTACTCAAATGAAAAATAGGGTTCTTCCTAAAAAGTAAACCAAAGATCTACCAGTCTCTGTGGTGTGAACAAATAAGGGTAAGTTGGTTCTGTTTCCAAATACCCCACCGAAGCAAATAAATGAGACAGATGATAGCACTTACATCAAAAATCCATATTTGATTATTCAAGGCACTCTGTGTTCCTTCAAAATGTTTGTATTATTAAACAAAATTTCTAATGTTAAAGATTTTAAAGAAAGAAACTTCAGTAAGTACATTGAGAAATCAGCAAGTGCACTTCAAGCAGAAAGCTGCCTTTATCATAATAATAGCATGAAAGAGTTTTATGGGAAAAAAATTCAAGTGTACAAATTATCCAACATTCATTGCATGACATCCTGACAGCTATGTTAGTCCTGATAAAAATATCCAGGAGGACGGCACATTGCAGATGGCACTTCATAATGCGTTCACTTAAAAGCAGTCATTCCCTAACTCGGAGAGAGTGCAGCTTGATAAAGGCCATAGGACACTTGGTTCAGCCAGCAAAAGCTGCTTGATGAGGGCATCTTTATTTAGTTAGTTAGTAACTTATTCATTCATTCATCTTATGCAGAAAAAATTCATGAAACTTGAAGGAAAAATCATAGCCTTGCACCTTCTTTGTGAAATTCCGAATCCAGAATCTAGTTCAAATAATATCTGCTTCTCTGGGAATTACAAGTGTGAAAAATGGGTTAAATTGCCCTAGACCTTCACCTCTGGAAACATGAGCTCAAACCTTACTTCCTATAGGCTACCAGTGAAATGATTGACTATTTGTCAGTGCCACAAAGCCAATAAATTACTGGGCAACCTGATAGGATTGATTGTCAAAAGATGCCTAGGAATGGAATATCCTGCTTGAGATGAGGTATCTTAGCAAAATCCTGTAAGTGACCTTCAGGAAAAGTCCATCTCATAGCCCACCACACTCTTATCACCATTCTGCTTTGCAACAGGAAAAGAAAACACGTTTGCCTAGAATATCATACAGAAGAATATTTTAATAAATACCAAGTAGAGAATATCATTTTCTCAGCAAACAAGATGTCAACTCAACAGTACAAATGTCATATTTTCATTCATCTTATTAAGGTTTATACCATTTAATGTTGGGCTTTAAGAATTACACTATAAATGGAATATAATTTTCATATAAAAGGGACAGTATATTTTTAAATAAAGTCTGTAGAAACTCACTCATCAGTGGTTTATGAAACTTGAGTACACCGATGCTTCAATACTCAATTAATGTCAGGCAATATGGATTTCAATCTGGCTTGAAATATATTTAAACAAATGAAGTAGATACAAATGTTGGCTCTTTGGCCAGCCAGAGCTAAAAATCCATTTTCTACCCCATTTATAATAAGAAGTAATCTGAATGTAATTTATCTAAAGCACAATATGTTTCCCTAATTTTTACATGTAACCATTACTTATAGTTTAAGTAATAGTTATATCCATGGATCTTAGTGCACTTAATTGAAAATTCATGGTACTAAAACGTAAGGTTCCATCCTTCAAAAATAAAAGCATTATCCTAAGGAATAATTGAAGTGGGGGAGCAGGGGCTAGGAAATGGCAAAGAAGGGAACCTTAACAGAAATCCTTAAATGCAAACATTTCTTCCCATTTATGTTATATTAGGGTTGTTTTTGAATAAAATTAGTCTCTTTCAGCCCCATATTTCAGTTTAGATTACAAAATTCTCTCATCTGATTGTCACGTTTTGCACTGAAGTGAAATCCTTCTGCAGCAGAGTGACATGTCAAGGGTGACAATGACAAATTGTCACTAAGTAAGGAATAACACATGACAGGACATTCGGCCATAATGAGATATATGCATGCCTCAAGAGCATTTGCAGGCATGAGGCTGAAGGGCGATTGCTCCCAGCACTCATAATGTTGCTGGGTCTCATTAAGACTTTACATGCACTGGAATAGATTTCTAGAGATTAAAAGAAAAAAAAGAAATATTTATGAATGAGTAAATCATGGCAGCAGGTTTTATTTTTATTCACAGTTCCCTAGAAGTGTGTATGGCCCATAAGACCAGGTTGAAAAAGGAGAAAGGGTCTTTTATCCCTTTTTTAAATTTTTATGCTACTGTCCATCATAGCAACATACAAGTTCAAACTCCTCTAAATGTATAGCAACACTGAAATCCATGGCCTAATGGACTTGATGGTGCTCCCTGACATATATTCATTTGTAGTCATAAAGTTTACATCGGCAAGGTGTTACTCTTTAAATATATAATGATTTTATTAATGTCTCTTTTTGTTGGTGTGGGTTTAAAGGTAATTACAGGGGCATGTCAAAGTTCACAGAAAGGTTTTTGACTTATCCTTTGTGATTTGATTTCTAATGACTTTTTAAACTCAGTACCTCTTAATTAATAATAAGCACAACCGCTAAATCCTGACAAGGCTGTCATAACATAGAGACTTTTATGAAGGAGGTCAGGCCTGTGGTTAAAGGGACATAGGAAGTCATATATTAATCTCAGCCAGTGCCTCTCACCACCAGGGAAGGAAGATGAGAAGAAGGTGTTATGGAGTTTATTGCAGTCCTTGTGCTATAGATCTGTTTGACCCAGGATTCAGGTCAAGATATAGGATAGTTGTCTGTGCATAAAAAAAACTTCAGTCAGGTAAAAACTGTGTAGAACTTGTAGTCCCCCCACTAGCAAGAGCAGATTCACTGACCTTTCCATGCCCCATTTTCCTTGATTAGGAAAGGCTGCCATGAAATTTAATTTCTCCACCATCTGTAGAGCACACAGAGCTTTTGGGGCCAAGAATAGCACCAATTCAGAGTGCAAACCCTCTTGATAGTAATTTCAATGTATGAGAAGTTTGTCATTACAAGCAGTAGCAGTCAGTGACTTTCTCCCATGCAGGAGGGGAAAATACTCCTGATTTTTTCTGAAAGTGAAAGCTAAAATCTCTTTCTATTCTCCTCTTAAAAAAAAAAAAANCGTCTCATTTGTTTTAAAATATAGATGGGTACCAGCAACATTGTGGTTGTTCATCAGACGCCTCAATATTTAGAAAACTCAAGTGTTACTCCCCTGAAGATTTTAGTTGGTGATAGGATGTTGTATATTTTGTCTAATCTGTGGAAAATTAGAAAGGGTGGGCATTTTGGAAGAGAGAAAACAAAGCCAGCCCCAAAGTCCAGAAACAGTCCCTGCTTGGATGCCTGAAACAAGAGCACTGGCTTGCTAAAACAAACCTTAGTACCAAGTCTTTTTATTAGTTACAGTAATGCCTAGTATTTCTAGAGCGTCTGTCATTTAAGAGTTTCACAAGCCCATCACAGAAAAAAATCTTTCCATTTTGCTACCAGATATACATCATCCTAAGCTCCAGGGAAGTTATGGACTCAGCTCAATCCATGACAGGGCAGCAATAAGGAAAATATCTTCCATACATAAGGAATTTTTCAAGCATGATACTCTTCTGGATAACACAGACTTATTTCCCAAATCTCAGTCAAAATTATGCATAAAGCTAGTAGTCATCTTGAAAGCCTTTGTGTTTGAATTTGAAGTAGAAAAGAAACAGTGGGTGTTACCACATTGCTAGGAATGAGGCAAATCAGAGACTCTCCATTCTAGAACACAGAGCCTATCAGATTGGCCCAAAGCCTCAGATATAAACCCTTGGCCACTTAAATCACTCCCGCTGAGGTATTTTTCTTCCTGCCAAGGAGAGCAGTTTGTGCCCTTACCTCTCATCCAACATGTCCCCAGCCGTACATCCCAGCCTCTAAATAGTGTGCCAATCACCAGTCTCAACTCTCCCATTCAAACAATAAAGTCACAGGACTCTTGGATCAGGGAACAACCCCTATGGCTGGAGCTGACAACCTTGGATTCATCGCTCTCACAGCAATAAATGAGTTATGCAAGTACATAAATTTCAATTACTCACTGCTTTGGGAAGGGATTTCTGGTTTCTATTATCTGCAGTTACATCCTTGGCAGTGGGGCCACCCAGGCATTTTTCAAACAAGGGCGACACCTGGGTTGTGGCATTCACTCAAATGGGCTGGTTTATGCTTGCAACCCTTAACTGTCCCACAGAAATATGTTTCACAGATGGGATGGCCATTGAAACAAACTGGGAAGTGAACATGATGATGGCAGTTTTATGCATTGGCAACTTGTCTGTTTTAATTTTAGACTTTCTTGATGGTTGTGTTGGCCCTTGACAGCCATGGCCCCTGGATATTGCAGAACAGGATGGCTTTTTTAGATACTACAAAGCAGTTGCTGCTGCTATTTATAAAGAAAAACTACAACGAGCTTAATTGTCAGTTTGCACCCATGAACTCTGCTTTAGTGTTCTGTCATTGTTCGCATTAGGCCTGACGCAGAACAAACATACAAGGGACAGTCCATGTTGCGTGGAACAAAGAATGGGGACATACCCCAAATGCACACAGACATTCCCATGTGTGAGAGTGTTAAACCCTTCTGACCTGAGCACCTCTCACCCTAAGAAGACAATATCTTCCCCTGGGTCACAGGAAGCACCTCAGGCTCTAGGAATTGTCCAGATCTCTTGAGAAGCCAAGAGAAATGCTGTAGGCAGAAGTGGGTACAGTAAGCATGCCCAAAAAGGTTTATTTTATATGCAGATCTGGGGGATGGTCAGCTTGGTTTTGAAAATGAAGGGAAGGCAAGTTCAGGATCTTCCCAGAACTTAAAAACCTTGAGAGTGTAGGACCTGGTGAATCCCCAGGGAGAAATATGAATTCTACATGTGGATGGCCAAGTGCTTGTGGGGATTCAGTCTGCTCACCATCTACCTGAAAAAAACCCCAAGAACACTAATCAAAACCTCAGGGAACTAATTGGACTCAAATAAATGAAGCTACAGTAGCCAGAGACTTTTGAAACCAAGAGGGCTGTGGGTCCCTTCTCGAGTGAGCAGTGAGGAAATTGTGAGCCAAAAAGCCAAGTGAAATGACAGCAGGAATGTGTACGGAGGACGTCAAAGTGTGGATAGATTAGCATATTTTGAATACATTTGGATACCAAAATATACAGAACAAATGCAGTTTGGTTTTGATTATTGAACATTCCTTTATGTTGCCAAGTATAATGAAAGCTTTCTTCCTGTTCTTGTAGAGAATACAGACATGGGTTAAGGTAAGCACTATAAACAGATAACTAAAAAGAAGGTGGAAAAGACCAACATTCTGCAATGAAAATGTTTTGCTTTTGCTAAGTGACTTTAAAATATGTCTGGAAAGTAGATCCTAGCCTCTTTCCACCAGATGTTGTAGTTTTTCCATTTTTGCAGCCTATATTAATTGTGTAAAGCTTACACTGATGTGAGAAAAGACTAACAGAAATGCTCAACAAGTTCCTAATGGATATGTCTCCAAGTGATACTGCTGCATTCACTTCATTCCCCAACAGGCATACAGCTGCCTGGGAATGGTGGGGTCCAGTCTGCACAGCTAACTTTTCCAGGAGATTTACCAGTCTTGAAGCTGAAGCTTAAAGTTAAAAATTTTGTGTTGTATGAGGGAGGAGAATGGTCAAATGCAGTGCAGGGCATTGTGGATCTCTAAAGAAGGAGCAGGCCTGTGGGGCTGCACTCTGCCTTGTCCATCACCTGTGCCTTACCTGTCTGTCACCACATGACCCCCGTCACTCTGTCCAGTGGCAGCTCAGTTCTGCAAAGCAGGCAGCAAGGGGAGAAAGGAGCATAGCAAAAAGCTCCACAAACCCAGCAGTGCCGCATTTGATCCCCGAAGTTCACCAATACTCAGAGTGTGGCAACATTCCTTGTGACAGGAAGAAGCCCACAGCTTTATTACAACAGTAGTTTCACCCAGACCAAGTTCAGGGAACAGGAAAAATGGTAGGAAGTGATCTTCCCACCACCTTCAGCTAAGCTTAAAGTTTTTTTAAATGGGAATTGAGTCCTGAGCCTTTAGACAGAAATCACTTTGAGCTGAGGGAGAACCAGAAGCAGTTCTAGGGTTATCTCCTTTTTTAGTTTGGATGTGTTACTAACACAGTATAATGCTACAGTCAGCTACACATCGTCCCAACTGTAAAAATTAAGAAGAGCTGTTCAATGTCAAGTGATGAAGCACAAAGTGTCACGCCTTCAAAAGTCCTGTTTTTCTGGCAATATTTACTTATTCACATTTCACATTAACATATGCAATAAGTACATAAAAGAACAAATGTCATATGGAGAAGTCAATGTGTACCCATAATATAGTGAACAGTATTAGAAAAACCTTATATTGTTTTAATTTCTTGATTTATATACCTGAAAGATAATCCCTATGCCGCAATAGCACTTTTTAGTCCTGTGACTGTAGAGCACTTTGCACTATGAGACTTCCTGACTATTACTCCTTTTTTCTATCTCAACATGTCTTACACAGGAGTTTCCTTTTCACTGAATTTCTAAAGGAGTTATGGGGAAGACTAAAGAAATAAAATAAATGGAAAAATTATACATATATATATGCATATATGTATATATAAAGAAGAGCTGTTCTGTAGGAAAAGCATTTTTAGCTCTAACTTTGCCAGAAAAGATGCATCCTATCAGTTCTTAACTTATATAAGCCATGCACATTATTAAACCATGAGGCTGACACAGGATTCCTGCCTAAGAGTATGACCAGATCTTGAAAGTTCATTTTGTTTCAGCTCCTCAACAGGCATATGCTTAACTGCTTTGCTTGCTTCCAAATTATGTCTAATGTCCATTGCATGTGTCATATGGCAAACATCAACCAGTTCTGGGGAAGCAGTCTCTAAACATGTTGGGTTAGATTGTTTTTAAGGCAAGTTCATTTCCTCTGCCAATTTTAAAGAATAGACAGCCTGATAAGTATGCAGTATTTCAGCTTCATGGTCAATGGTCTTCATTCATTATTTGGGTGTGAAAATAAAATATAAGAAATTAAATGCTGCTACAGCCTTCCCTACATCTGATACTAGTAATCAATTTCTCCAAGGGGAATATTGTGGGTTTGGTGCATATGTAAAGAAAATAGAAACAGAAAGGCAAATGATGTAAATGTATGAGCCAGGTAAAAATAAAGAAAACTTTTTAAACATATGTATATTTTATGCTGGTACACCCTAGACCTAATTTCTTTTCTTCTCCAGAATAATAAAGATTGTATGACTATTCAGCTACTGAGTTACAACAGATACATTTACCGTTTTAGACTTCTAAAGAGAGTAGAGATTCATGGCTAAATAAATCTCTCAATTTTTAAACTAGCAGAACAGTAGCAAAGATGCTGACTATGTGCTATTCATTAAATAAACTAATACATTTTACAGCTGAACTGAGACTCTGACTGTTACCTTCAAGCTTGAACCTCGACTTGACCTAATCCCATATCAAATGATAACAGTTTACCATCTGTCCTTGGTCAGTCCAATGGAAGTCTTCAAAGGATAGATTTAATAGCATATAGTTTGGCCTTGACATGCAGACTGTATCTGTTCTTACTTAAAGAACAATAAAACCTTGTATTTCTTTTTTTTTTTTTTCCTCTTTCTTCTTTTCTTTTAACAGATGGAGGGCTGGTGTCTTTCTCCATTCTGTCACCCCATCTGGACGCCTTAAATGTGATACTAAGGGAAGCATGGGGTGAGCCCACCAAAAGCTTGGTTCAAGTTGAAATACAGTGAGAAAGGAAAGAAAGTAGACTGATATCTCTCTTACATCACAGCAAAATGGAGGCTTTTAAGGCTGCCACAGGGGTACATAGAGAAGAAATCAGCACTGATTTCTGAACTAATGATGGCAGAACATAACAATGCAACATTGGAGTGCACTGTAAACTTTCAAAGAAGTACAGAGGCTTCATCAGCTGAAAATAAACATTTTTGTCAGCCAATTTATGTGTCACATTGTAAAGCAGCAAACCACAAGCCTAAACATCACAGGAATCACTTTCTGCTTACTGTTCCTCCGGAGATCTCACCACAGGAAAACCTTCTTTGGGGAGTTCAGGGAATGTGTTTTACTGTAAAATTAACTTTTTGTCTCTTTTCTCTATGATCTCTTCATTATAATCAGGGTTCAAAAGGTTTTTTTGTGAAACACTCCAACACTTTAATACAGCAATGACAATTTTTTAATTCAGAGTAGTAGATTTACCTGACATTCTTTAAGGGCTGAAGGCCCACTAAAATCTGAGCTACTATATGTTTAACATAGGGCAAAGGACTGAACATAAAAATTCCTAAAGAGAATATATTTTCGTTACTCTGAAAATGTAGCAGAGTACAGCATGATTACAAATATCATAGCAGTGCCTGCTGACTCCTTAGTCTGCAAATGCTCTGCAAAGATGACTAAGGATGACGTCTTCTCTTTTCACAACTCTGAAGTAACTAGTATATTCAACAGTGTTATAAAATAAAAAATAGCAAATGTGGGGTTTTTTTTGTAGTCATTCGTCCTTTACACTGGTTATTTACACATGTGGACTTCAAAGTTCCCTTGAACTGAAGAACAGTGAAGCAAAACCCTATCAGTGGTGGAACACTTCCATGTTACAGTGATGTCTCTAGAAGCAAGAGCTTCTGTCCCGAGTTACCTCTGACCTAATACTTTAATCTAGTGTATCCTGACATTAGAAAATTTGGAGGAAGAAACGAAGGATGGCAGGATAACACAAAGGGAAATTATAAACAAGTAAATGGAATTTATCCCTTCCTAGTGCCTGTATGCCTCTGTAGATATGAAAAAACACAATATAATTCCCTTTCCTCCTAGCAAAGTATGTTGGGTTGTTCATCATAGACAAAAATTTGTCATAATGTTGTCATGTTAAACAAAGCTTTGACAGACCATGACAAGTCCAAAGACCAATACATTGTAAAAGCATGGACAAGTTTCTGCTCAATGAATTTTTGCACAGATCCCTTTAGGCATATTTAAGAATATTACTTACCAAAATAAAAGAAGAAATAAAATTGGTTCAGCCCAAATATATTTGTGTGTTTTCAGTGACAAAGAAAAAAACCCTATGTTTTGCTTGGATTGAACAGAATTATCTGGGCAACATCTTTAAGAAACAAACAATTAAACACAGAGAAAGTCTAAATTGGTACAAAATGCTGATGTCAACTTTCCCTGTTTTCACCTCTGACTTTTATTCACAAATTGCAATACTTAGGTAGATCACTTTGGATGGAATAGCATCAGTCTCCCAGGACAGCATCCCAAGCCTGAAGCATAAAGCTATTTGAGGTATGAATATCTCATATTGACACTGTTTCACTTGGGGAAACAAGCATTTAAATAAAAAACTTAGATCAAAGACACAAACTTGAATGGATATCTGAAACACAAAACTGTGCAATTACTTTATATAAAAGATATTTAGCTTGCAAGCTCCAATGCAATCTCAGCCTCAAAATGCACAGTGGCTGGGGAGAGCACACTTTAGACATACAGGATGGGCTTGTTTTAAATTGCTGTCGTCAGTTCCTCTGTGAGGGACTATTGAATAGCACGTCTATGGAGAGCAGCTCCAAGGAGACAATTTTTTAGGAAATCATAAATGAGCATGTATCTGTGTACATGATCCAACTTCAGTGATGTCAAGAACTGGGAAAAGTGGAACTGAATGAGAAAATGTCTGTCCTCTTCCAGCACTTTGCATACTCAGCATGAGGTAGACCAGTCAGCACCTAAACACCCAAATCTCCAATCCCTGCCTGAACCATGTGGGAACAGCACCTGCCAGCACTATTACAGAGTGTAAATCTTCAGAAATTGTTTTATTCATTGGTACAGGTTGTTTATACCTCGTTTTTTCTAATGGATATTTCTTCCATTCACAAGCAAGTCTGTCTGCTTTGAGATAAAACCTGCAAAGATGCCAGGAGCAGCACCAACTTGGGGGGAAAAGGAAGCGCTTTAAAGCCCTATACCAGACCTCAGTAGGTTTCAGAGACTCAGCCTGCATCTCTTCCAAAGGAGTTAGGCTGGGGGATCTGTCTGAAGGCTCCAATAAGGTAGTGATCCTGTTTTCTTAACGATCTGTCCTTTCTCATCTGCAGAGGAAAAGCAAGTCAAGTGTGTCCTTATACACTACTTTAGTAAAATGGATGTGCAGTACACACTTCATTACAACCACCACGGGAATTAAAAGTAACTTGAGCAAATGGCCCCAGCTCCATGTAATTATCTTTTGAAGACACTTGAAGACAAAAGGAAAAGAAATGCCAAACTTGCTCAAGAACAGCAGAGTCTGTGGGGGGACCGGTGAGCTGCCATGGCTGACCATGGGCTCAGGAGTCCTTCCATGGGCCTGGCTCCCTGCACTGTCCCGGGCCGATGGCTGGGACAGCGGGTCCCACGAGACAGGGAGTGTGCAGGGGTCCTCAGAGAAGGAGAAGCCCTTCTGTGGTTTATGCAGGACAAGCCCGAACGGCGTCGGGCTGTGTGACTGAGCAATGCTGCCCTCCCATGGCACTTTGCTCAGCCCACTCACTTCTGAACCAACACCCCTCAAATGCATCTAGGGGCTCCCAACCCCACCGAAAGGGCAAAAACAGGGGGTGTGTGATGAGCCTGAGTTACTCTTTCGCCCTCTGAAACTATTCTGAGATGACAGGTCCAGCTGGCAGTGCCCATACTGAGCCCAGTCCCTCATCATGGGCGACTGCCTTTCCCAGCCTTCAGGTCCCTTTTCCTCATCATCCTCCTGGTGCTGTAGCTCATTCCCCTGTTAACTGTTTCAGTGGTAGTGCAACAGAGAGGCAAGGAACTGAGAAGTCTAACTGAGAAAACAAATATACTTTTGAAAACAAACCTCCAAATAATGACAAGCAGGCTCTGAGATGCTCCTGGCAACATCCAGGGGGACTGCAGCCTGACCCCAGGCCTTGGGCCAACCCAGCACCAAGACATCTTCCTCCAATAAGATCTCTCTTGCTTAAAGGTTGGTTTTGTTTTGAAAATAGTTTTTAGCTTCTTCCTTGCCCACTTACTAGCGAAGTTCCTCTTCTTTGTTGCCACAAAGTGGCTGAAAATGACTGTGGTTGTAAGTGGATGAAAGTCCTGGCTCTAAGCCCTGAATATGTGTGAAGACTTTTTTTTTAAAAAAAAATACACCACTTGTCTGAAATGGGGCACAGAAGGCCTAAGGCCAGCAAGCAGTTCAGCAACAGCAGCACCCACGGCTGAAATGCCTTTATGTGGACAAAAGCCCACAGCTACATTTTTGTGAATGCTCTTTGTGGAGAAGGAAGCTTGAACTGTGTACAACACACAGTTTTATAACCAGCTGCAGAACATGAAAGTATAAGGGAAAAGACATTATAAATTGAAGAGATTTGGCATGAAGGAAAAAAAAAACCAGCAATCTATCGACTCTGCTCAGATCTAGTTGCACCCTGGATGAAAACTGTATTTTGTGCACTTAGTGTAGCTGGCTCCATAAGGCATTCAGAGACATAGAGACACTCTTAGCTAAAGGGGAATACTACTTCTCCTTCAAATCCCTGTGAAATCACTTCTCTAGCACAGAAATAGGTCTGCCTTAAGCCACATCAGCCAGCTTTCCAAATCCACTGTGGTCAGAACTCTGCAGTTCTGAGCCAAATCAGTAGCTTTTATGTTATATAAAAGTTACTGACTCTGTTTACCATGTGCCTTCTCAGATGATTCTTGAATCTGGATTGTTTCCAGTGTACGTATATAGTTTATATATGTTTAAACCTTTATAAAGTTTTAAAAGCTTTGGCAATCCCTCAGCCAGAGCTGTGGTGTAGGTCTAGTGGGTGTTTATGGGGTCTAAGCTGGGAAGTTTCTAGTGCCTTTATGGACTTGCAGGTGGAGCTAAGTAGAATCTGTATCTTATAAGAAGAGAATTTCTTCTGTGTATTAAAAATAGCGTTTCTTCCAACAACAAATTCCTGACTGAGTTTCAATATGATCACTCCTGGGAACCTGCAGACTCCTATGTCCCAGTGCTACCCCAGGTCTCACAACCCCCTGGCCTTCCTGCAGCCCACATTCTTTGCACATGATGTGCCCTGGCAGCCAGGAGGGCCAGCTGTGTCCTGGGGGACATCAGGCAAAGCACCACCAGCCAGGCGAGGGAGGGGATTGTCCCTCTCTGCTCTGCACTGAGACCCGAGGAAATGGGCTGAAGTTGTGTCAGGGGAGGTTTAGGTTGGATATTAGAAAAATGTTCTTCCCCCAGAGGGTAGTTGGGCACTGAACAGGCTCCTCAGGGGAGTGGTCACAACACCAAGCCCATCAGAGTTCAAGAAGCATTTGGGTGATACTCTTGGGCACATGGTGTGCCTCTTGCAAATGGTCCTGAGCAGGGCTAAGGGTTGGACTTGATCTTTGTGGGTCCCTTCCAAATCAGCATATTTGTAATTCTGTGTTTCCATGGCAAGCCTGAGTTGCAGGCTGTGCCTACTCTTCAGCATGCCTTGTGTGCCATGGCCATGATCTTCTTGTGCCAGGCAGGAGGCCCCCTTTGCATGATTTAACCATTGCCTTGGTGTGCATGAATCATAGCAGACCACACTTGGTACACAGAGAATGGAGCATCAGCAAGTCCACAACTACTCTTGGATGAAGAATTTATCCTTAGTTTCAGCCTTTTGTCCCACATTTCATGCCCAAACTTCCCTGGGCTCTTTCTCATGGATCTTCCTCCTCCCACCTTTGCTCTATCCTCAAACAAAACAACAGGCAGGGATACAGTCCACTCTGTGACTACCTGGCACTTGGATCTTACGAGTCTATTTCGGAAAATACTTCACCTTGCATAATTGCACAGTAGCCCTTATATGGGCTACCACGTATAGCAATACTGTGGCTCTACTGGTTTTACCACCCTACTATGACATGCTCTTGAAACCTGATATGCTGGGCCACAGCTGGCTTTCATCAAGCAATCCAAGTGGTGGAGATTTTGCATATTAAGCTATTAAAACACAAGGCAACATGAAGGGTCAACTTCTTTCCGCACTGCTGTAGCAAGCACTGAGAAGATAAAGACAGAACACATTTCTGTAATGAGCTAATTACACTTAATACAAAAGAGCATGGGACGTCTTTTGGAGAAGCTGTATTCAACACTGATGGATCTCGGAATGCTGGACACTGTGGTTTGCATTTCTTTCACTACCTGAGCATCTGTTTCAAGCCATTTTCTGACAATCAGAACTACTACCCTCAGAAGAACCACAGCTTTTTTACCTAGCATTACAAAACGCCCTACATTTAAACTAAACTTGCAAAAAGAATGGAAGACTATTACAGTTTTAATATTTAGTAATTTAATACATTGTGTCATGCATTCTTATTTTCCTCTTTGAGAAAAGACCCACTATGAATACATATTTAGAATTCTTCCCACAAACTGATGAACTGATTGTAATCATGGAATTACTAGAAAACTGTCAAATTGCAAATAATTCTTTCCAAAGGCAAATATACCTGGCCTCTTATTAATGATGTACTAGAAGCTGCCTATAAAATAGTAGCTACCATTTTGAAAAGACCAGATTCTCAAAATACAAAGAAAAAATATATCTGAACAATGTGCCTACTACTACAAAGTGGCAGGTTTCAGGAATGTGATGGAAGAGATCGCAAAAGGTGTTGCAAATAATTAAGCAATCGGTTTTTGCTTTTGCGTAGGATTCTTTGTTGATAAAGTGTAAAGAACTTCTCTGAAGCAACCTGTTTTACCAAAAAAATTAGTTTTGCCCGTTTCTTAAAGAGCAGTGAGAAAGGCTTGCAAATTAATCCAGTCTCAGCAAGAGAGACAGGCACTGAGCCCATCAGCATGCTCTCAGAACCCTGCTGTAAGCATTAGGAAGTTTCCCTCTGATAAAAAGGCAGAAATGTCTTAACTTTTGGCCTCCAGAACACCTACAGAATACTAGCATTATGATTAAGTTGATAACATAACCTATTCAGTCAACCATCTCATGTCCACACAGGTAATTATATTTTAACTGTTAAAGAACTTTGGGAAATTGTCAGCCATGTGAACACTTGGTTGGTGCAGCATGTACATTTGCCACCTTAAGGTGATTAATGTAATTCCCAGCCCAGGAGGAAGTAGACAAATAGTTCAGTGCAACCCCTCATATTTAAAAGCAACTGGCCAAGTGAAATAACCCAGAACATACTCATGCTGCTCTTCATTTTTGGCATATAAAGGAGTTTCGAGAAGCACCTGCATAGTTTTCCCCTGTGTATATATAGCTCCTTAGATTTGACCAAATGAACTGAGGCTACTTTACTTCATAAGGCTTCCAAAAGACGTTCTACCTAAATAATTTAGCTGGACAGTCATTTAAGAACAAACATTTTTCAGGAATTGTAGGACGGACCAGGAAATGAAACTACATTTGCAGGTTGGGGATTTTATGTGCAACTTAGTAACTGACTTAGCATATAGTGCTGAGAAAGATGAATAGTGTTTCTGGTCACCTGTTTCCCTTTCTTTAAAGCAAAAAGGCTATCTATTCCTAGATATAAGCTCCTCCTACTGATGCTCAATGCCCTTGGAATAGCACGCGATCTTTGGAGGAAAGAGGTACAAAAACATTATTGATCCCAAATGTTTTGTATACTCTGTTGCTGCACTCAATGAAACAATCAAGTGTAGAACATGTTTCTGCAAAGCCAGCATGTAGAAAATTCTCTATTGTCTCTTTCTACTTTATCAAGCAGCCCATGGAACTCTTTAGAGGCCCTAGTCAATACTGTTTGAAACATCAAGACTCATTTTACACTCCACATTCTTTGTAATTTCTCTTTCTTGCAAACAGGTAATACACTACTGGGAAGAATGCCTTCTCTTCATAATTACAACACACAAAGCTTTTGACATGCACTTTTCAGGTAAGTGCCTAAAATTTTGAAGGCTCTCTTTATCCTTCCAACACAAAGACACTTTCCTGGGGATCACTGCTTTTGCATGGAAGGGTATGTATTTTGTTTCTGTTTAATGTTACAGTTAAAGATGGTGTCATAACCACTTCATAGACTTATTTTTAATCCATTTCATGAAAAATCAAATCCACTTACTGTATATGCATAACTTTATGAAAAAAAACAATGACCCATTACAGGGTGGCCCAAGAGCAAACTGATTCCAACTTGGCCCTGACTATCATTCAACTTCCATTGCATGACTCCTGGAGTCAGGGCTAGCATGTGCATCTTGACAGGATTGAAAATTGTTCTAAATCAGTTTATCATACACCAACCCAACACTTCTTCTGATTACAAGGTATTAACTGCAATGGACATTTTAGAGTTAACCCTGTGGCCTTCTAAACTCGCAATGAGAGCAGCCAAATGTGGCACAGGCACCAGGCTGAGGGACAGAAATGCCTGAGGTTCCACTACTAGAATCAATGCTGGGAAATGGAGCCAGCTGTAGGTTTTTCATTTCCTCTTTTGGCTGCAAAAGTTTCTTTTCCATAACTGATTTTCACATGCAACTTAATACGTGTATTTCTCAATAAGAAAATATCAGTGATGAGGTGTAATGATGCAGCTTGATCGGATACTTATTTCTCCACTGTTTAAAGGTAGAAGGGAATTTCTGAGAAAGGTAGGTAGAATTCTTGGGACAGGACAGGTATTCAGAACTGCCCAACAGCTACTTTTGGCTAGTACCTGAATCCTTTACATCCAGCCCAGTAACAGATGATACTAAAGTATTAAATTATTGAGTTACTTCTTAGAAAGGGGCTTTAAAATTCACTTCAGAAAACAAATGAAGAAAAGTCACAAGCCCTGTTTTAGCAGAGGGTTGTACACTCAGCAGGTTTAGCTAGCTCACTGCAGGCTGGCACAGCAAAGGGGGCAGGAACACATAACCAGGGAGCAGCAAAAGAAATCTCATGGGCCCATTGGATTGCCTTAGTTGTAATGGGAATCTACTCTCTGACTGATATCAAGCCTATCTACAGAAATGTGTGAGACAGGAATCAACCAAATGAGTCTTATTCTCCAAGTATAAGACTTGACAGGTCTGAATGTGGGTTTTAAAATCCTGAGCAAGAAAGAAAAGAGCTTCTGGTGATGAAAACTTTGTGCAGAACAAAAATATCCCAACCTGAATCCACACAGTATAAAGCATTAAGGATGTCTTTTTATCTTTGAAAATTATTTTACAGTTAACTATCAACACTGAAAATAAAACCTCTTTCAATTCTCTCTCCTTGGACTTGCAATGGGAAGGATTTAAACAACTATATTTGATCCATTAGGTTGAGGTACTCACAGTACTGTACATTGTTTTAGTGTGCTAAATTTAGTTGACTTCTGTCTCTTTCAATTACCCTTCTAAAAAGGATAGGTGAAAAATAATGTCTCTCTTTATATAATTTGGTTTGCTGTTGATTAATTCTCCTCTAGTGCTTGCTTATGCTTTGTAGGGTAGGGAGGACAAAACAGCTTAAGGGCAGGGAAGAAGTTTTTTCTATAGAGTCTTCCCTTTTGTATTTTTATTTCATCAATATAATGTCAGGATAAGAGCAAAAATGTCAGGGAATGGACTGAGTCTTAATTGTGGTAAAATAGGCCAACTATAAGAAATCCTGAAAGTAAAAATAAATTTCTACACATGCTATCCTCATCATTAATAGGAAGTAAAACATAATTAATCCAGTGACTTGTTCCTTTTTGCCACAGCAAAGAACTGTAGAGGAATACTATATCCTAGTTCTTAAAAGAATTGTGCTCTGCATCAGAGTCACTCTTAGACATTTCAGAAATAGTTCAATTTCATTTGGTATCACTTATGTGAATGCAGTCTCTAAGATATGTAGAACTCTTAACACCACTCAGCCTCTCAAAAGGATGTAGAAACTAGGCATGAATTCTGGGGCAGGTCTTGAACTCAGCTGCTGCTTTGCAAAGGATGCAGCAGTGAGAGGCAAAGGGTTTCTGACTGTGATGTCTTTCAAACATCAAATGGTAATCAAATACTTTGATGAGGAAGAAGCAAAAAAAGATTAATATATTTTAGTGATCCGTTTAAATTTCCAAAATAGTAATTGCTGAACTTGACTGCTCTCAAAAACTTTGTTCTGAAAACAGAACTAAGCAGCAATGACTTGTCCTGAATTTCTGCAGAGTCTGAATGATCAAATATCTGTTGAAGTTTTATTCACCCACTTTGTTTCAGTGTTTACACTGGGCTGATACTCAAACAAAGACAAAAAAACCCAGGCACCCAGAAAGGAAGTGCTTCATTCAGAGAGACATTAATTCTTTCCAACTTTCTAACCTTTCCAACTTTCTTGTTGGAAAGGTTATAAAAGTCTGACTACATTTGATCATGCTTCATTAATTATCAGGATTAATCTACCACTAAAATTTAATGCAGAAAATCAGCAGTCATTACGTATGTTTCATTGATTCCTTCAGAGATACATGAAGAAAGAAATCCAGATCCTGTAATAAGACCTGGAAGAGCTTATGACAGGATTGAAAAACTTTCTAGGGCATCCCATGACAGTGCTGGTGACAGTAAATTGGGTAGTACACTAGTATCAAAGGCAGAGGTGATGATTAGCAAGCATACGTGGAATTGGCACTTATGACTTTCTGGAGACAAGTGTCTGTGGAGCAGATATCCTAAAATCCATCTTTCTATCCCCCCACCAAATGTTCCCTACTCTTTCTCCTGATAAATGCCTCCTTCAAACATTTTGATGTCACCAGGAACAGGGGAAGAATAGATCGCACCAGCACCATAGCTGGTACAAACATAGTTAACTGGCAATGCTCACAAAATATGTTATAAAGTATGTAGTTATGCAAGTCTGATAGTCTTTTATGGGCTGATGGCTTAAATAACTTGCCAGCAGATCATATACTAGAAACATGTCAGTGCTTGTGATACAACAGCAGGTGTGTTCTTGCCCATTACTGGAATGCACCTACCAGGGCAGAGTATGAAATTTACCAGTTCAGACAAAGATATCATCTTCAGTTTGTAACAAAGGAGACAAAGGAATGGAAATCTCTAAGTAGATTTTTTTTTTTTTTTAATTTATGAAGAATCTGTTTAATGAATGTTGTTCTGCAGTTAAAGCTCCACTTTTTGAACAGGCAGCCATTCCTTAGGCAGAAAATGATGCCATTCCCTTTGCCAAGGAGGCAGTTATTTTTGCTATGACTGGTGTTCTACCAGAATGATCAGCTGTTGGGTGCATAAAATCCCTTGGCACCTCTCTAAAGAAGTGTTGCAGTTAGAAATAAAGCTCACGATTTTAAGCAGTTGTAGGGGGAAATAACTTTTCTGGAAGATATTGCTACCAAGGAGGCAGTTATTTTTGCTAAGGAAGCTTTCCTGTCTGGAACAAGACATCTTTCCCAGAGACTGTTTTAGATGTTTCTCTGCATGCATTCCACAGAACTTGACTCCCTGTGTACAAGATAGAGAACGCTCACAGACATGCTGCAGGGCCTCAGCAGCAAGTGGGGAAACTGCGGTGGGGGAAGCTGATAGAGCCAGGGAATGAACAGGAGATTTGCCTTTTCTCAGGCCCAGTGCTGCTCACAGCAATAGGAGTTTTTTCTTTGTAAGTTTTCAGTGTTCTTGCCTCTGAAATAAACTCTTCTGAATCTTTCCAGTGCTTTGGTATTTTGAGGGAGAATACCTGTGTATATTTTGCTTTACAGTTGGACACTCCGTTGCCTGCTGCTGACCTGTGTGGGCTATCCATGCATTTAGTCAGGTTTGCTCAGGAAAAAAAATACTTCCAATGGAAGGTGATATGATATACCAAATGTTTCGTCCGTCTTTCAATCTAGATACTTAAGAATTCAAGAGATAATTAGGGGCTTATAGTCTATGCTGTCTCTCCCTTGGGGACTATTTAATACATTAAGAAACTCAAGCACTCCTGAGAAACCATACCAAGATGATACATACACACAGAAAACTATCATGCCTATGAAGTAAAGGAATACTCTGGTGGCTGAACATCATAGGACTGGATAAAACTATTTTCCAGAAGAAATCACTTCCTTGGTAGATTTCATTCCTAGTTTGATAGTCTTTCAGAAAAACTAATAGGATTGTCGAAGGCAACATGACAATATGGAAACACAGTGGACTGTAGGCTTCTCTGATGAGTTGACAGATGTTTCTGTAGAAGTAAAGGGCAAATGAATAGAAGGGGGAGAATAACATCTGTATAACTTATAAATATCTGAGAGGTGCTACAGTGGAAAAGAAGGCATCAAAGAGGAGTGTTTAGGGGAGAGCAGAAAGGAAACCCTTGTCTACTATTTGTGTACCCTTGAAAGCTGCACGTAATATAAGAGCCCCTGCCAAGCTGAAAAACCCAGTTGACCCCCAGTGATCTAATGGGTCCACCAGTACCTGTCTAGGATTCACACTTCTCTTCCAGGGTTTTGAACATTACAAGTGTGACTCTCGTTAAAACAGTGCAGCAAACAGCATTGTCTTCACTTAAAGGGGGAGGAAATCAGATTAATAGGACTGAAAGAGACAGATGAAGGAAAGAGCAAAGGCAGAGGTCTCTGTCTTGCTTTTGCCAAGCAGACGCGATGAAGATTTATCAGCAAGGCAATCACTGTTGTAGGAAAGGCCCACACCATGAATCATCAACCTTGGGCAAGAAAGTGCCTGTCCAGAACAGGATTTCTTCTCCTCAGCTATAAGCACAACAGTCTGTTGTGCCCTGGCCTACTCCAGTGCCCCAGGTCTGCTATGGCTCTCCTCATTCTCAGTGCTCTTTGGGGCAACATGAATTTTGAGGCTAATAATTAGTCTAATGAGGCTAAATAATTATTCTAATAAAGTTAAATACTTGTTGAATAATCAGAAAAATCCCTTGAAAGGCAGAAGGAAGATTCATTTTGCCATGAAGTAATCAAAGTAACTCATAAAAGGAAATTCTTTTTACCACAGGCACTCAACTTCTCCCATTCTAGTACACCAAGTATTATAAGAGGGGTAAGAAGACAATCACCATTTGAAAGAGCGTGTAACAAAGACAATATGCAAAAAGCTGTGAAGAACACAGCAAAAACACAAACACATTTCAATGTATTTATTTCCCATTCCTTCAATTCCTCATTACCTTGGTCACAGTATCCTTAGCTAACCAAGGAATGTCAAGTTCAAGAACAAGTTCTGTGGTTTAGCTTAACAGTTACTCTGTCACAGCATGCAATTAATTTCATTTATGAATTACTCATTCCTTGGTAAGGCCTCTCTTGCTTCTGATTCAAGTCTTTAAGGATAATTCAGCAGTGTGCTTAACAGCCAAAAAATCTCTATCCTCCTTACAGGCAAAGGGTACATTTTTAGAGGAATATAAACTTGATTTTTGGAGACACTGGTTACCTGCAGTTCTTACTGGCTTCAAAGAATATTTTGGGCACTACTACCTTTGAAAGGCCAGGCTTTCCATATAAAGAACTGGAATTCAGCCCCAAAACAGAATAGTTTCCATGCATGGAAGAAAAGTATTCTGGTAAGATTTAGAGAAAACCTTGGGCTGCATTTTTACCAGAAATGGATGACAAATTTCAAAATTGTTATCAGGAGGGCTTTGGCATGAGGAAGAGAAAAAAACAGTCAGTCACACAACTCACTGCCACACATGAACCAGCTCATGTATAAAAATAATAAAGGCAAAAGCTGTTGCCAGTCTCCAAAGAGGCATATCAGGTGACACCTGGTCTGGATAAGAGATGAATTTCAAATTCTGCCTCCTTCCACATTTGACCACACTGATTAAAAAACACCAAAGACTAGAAATTACTGATGATCACCTCTGTCAGTGACAGAAGGAACCAGTTGTTAGACCACGTCCAGATATTTTTAGCCTCACCTTGTCTTCTAAATGTAGTGCTTTTTACTGTGTACTTTCTGCTATGGCTATTGCTAAACGCTATTAGAAGTGAGACAGGGATCACACATTTACTAGTGCAGATCCATCCTCACCATTCCAAAGGAAACAGGTCCACAATGAGAAATTAGAGAGAATGTAAGAATAAAGGCATTATTATTTTTATAGATATATCTCTCTTCAGAAAGGAATTCAGTTTATTACTTACAATATTTTTGTTCAGGTTTAGCAGCTGATAGACAAAATTAGCTGGAGAATTACTTACTTTTAAGTAGATCCAGTGTTCTACTCCTCTCCTGGCAGAAAGAGAAAGGAAAGTACCTCCAGGTTTTCAAGACAAAGATCGTGTATTTCTTGTAATATGAAGTAATTTCTTTTAACATTAAGCTGTGCAATTCACCAATTCCCAGAACTGCATGTTAGAGTTTGCATTCTGAACAAAGCTAAGTACCTTCCCTTCCAGGGCTCTTTTGTCTTCTAAATGCATCCTCCTTGGTTGTATTTCATGTTATTGTGTTCTCACTGCTTCTGTATAAATGAACATATTAATCCTTAATTTTCTGCGTTTCTTGCTTCATTTGCCAAGGAAGCATTTTTCTTCTCTTCGAAGCTGCAGATGCAGATTACCACTGTGCCAGCTTCTTCCTGTCTGGAGTGGTCTGGCAAAAGGAATTAGTTTGGGAAAGTTCATAAAAATGTACATTTTCTTTTCACTTCTACTGTACTTCACAGCTGTCTCATTGCGTTCTCATCATTTTTCTTTCGAGTATACTTATGAAAGCCCCTCACAGCAGCTAAGGTCTGCAGGGTTGGAAAGCTAACCTTTCAACACAAGGGGTAGAAATATGGGAAGCAATCGTTCTCCTTGCAAATGACAGTTTCTCCACAACTATTCTACCCTTTGGGGTACCCCTGAGAAAATGCAAAACCTCAATTTTGACTTGTTGCAGTATTCACAATGGTAAAGAAAAAGCTGTCAGAATTCACTTGTCAGCAGCTTAGGCAGCTGTGGAACTTGAGTTCCATTTGACAACACTTCATGTATTTGGATGCAGTAGAACTAATGCAAGGACATTAAAATCTGGCATGGAAGACTACATGGGCAGGATATGCTTCAGACTGAAAGACAGGTTTTGGTTGGGATAAGATGAAACACAGACATCTAGAAAGAAGTACAAGTGCAATACTGCTTGTGATCTCGTATTTAAAAACATGGTAACTCCATGTAGAGAAAACCAGGCCTTTTTTAGAATCCAGTTAGAGCTGTTACATTTTTCTAAACCCTAGAATGGTGCTATAGAGGTATCATCCACAAAGACAAAAAAAGATGCAAAGAATTCATGGATTCACCTTTCTAAATCTGCAGCTGCTGAATCTTGAAAATATCAGTGAAGAAAACTGAAATGCATGTGAGTTAGCATGCACTTGCATAAAGCTATCCAAGAGATTCCCAAATAGGACTCTAGGACTTTCCAAATAAATTGATCCCACCACATCTGCTTTCTCTCTGCCTATGAGAAAAGACAGAATGAAAATCAGTCTGCAGGCAGATAGAACAGATCCCTTCTCCCTTTGATTACCACACCATTGCAACGAGACTAGCACCCCCAAACAACATGGAATGTGAAGAAATTGGCCTTTACTGTCGTAGAGCTTTTACAATCAGTTTGAAGTTGCAGTGCAGCTACAAGCAACTCATGTTCAATAATGAGCACCAGCTCTATGTCTTGTTTTACAATGGAACTGACACACTCTGGAAACTCTGAGATGTCTCACTAGATATTCTGATAAAAGAAAATACATACTGGCTATTCAGTCACAATCTGGGCTTTGCCTCACACTTCCTACAACGAAGCTACTGATACGCACCTATCATCACCTATAAAGGGCACTGCAAACCATTCTGAAACATCTCAGCAGCAGCTTGTAGACTGTCTACTAAAGATATAGCAGTATTAATATCTGATGTCTTCACAACAGTAAAGATTTTTTTTTAAAGCAGATAAGTCTGAAAAAGACAATATTAGTCACACTACAAACCAAAGGCTGTTAATCTCCTGTCTACACCTTAAGAAAGGAGGAGAAAAATCTAATCTAAAAATGCTACTAGTGATAAAAAATTCAGACTGATGCTACATTAAATTACTCAGAAGGCTGAGGTATCCAGCCATGGTCTTCAGTAAAAAAAGAAAATTATAGGGTCTATCAATTAGGGAAGCGGTGCTCTGAGCCTATGTGCTGGCATGCTTACAGTTTTTTTAATGTCTGGCAGGATGTTTTACAAACTAAACTCAGCAAGATGACAATTCCACCAGAAGGTGCTTCAGATGGTTTTGCTAATAATTTTGATCAGATGAAATGGAGAAAAACATCACTTCATTTATTTGGCTTTTCCAGAACCTGTCAAATCACAGCAGAACCATTAATTGCCCCCTTCTGCATCTCCCCCCGCCATCTCTCCCACCTTCTTCCAGAAAAGACACTTCAATTTATTTATTTTTCCTACAAGTATTCTGCATAATCAGCCTTTGTTCCCAAAACAAATCATGGTCATTCTTCATGAACTTCCTTTGCGAGAAGGAAGTGCCATTTCTTGAGAATATTCATTGGAGGCTGGTACTGCTACTGCTTCAAAGATCTAAGTGCTAACCACCATATATTGGCTTTTGTTTTAATAGGCTTTTAACCAACTTTGTTAATGGACTGAATGCAATTTAGATATGGAACTTGGCTAAAATGTAGCTTCAATTGGCTATTAAAATTTAAGAGCCAACTAAGATAGCTAATTACAAAAAAACCTCCAGTGATAATGCTAAGCAGAATTAGTAATAGCAAATGACAGTCTGTCTAGTCTTATTCCCAAAGGGAAAGAAACTCTTAACTGAGAAGTCAACCAGACAACGTGCAGAAAACCTAATTGCATTACTGGTATTATGGCGTCCCAAATCTGGCAGCTCACTGGGACAAAACAGTGAGGAAAGTCTGTCAAACTATTCAGGAAAGCAACTGACCCCCTTCTTAATGTTAGCTGCAACGAATATTGAGAATTATGCTATTTTATACTAACTGATTGGAAAATAATCCTGTAAAAATTATCAAATCAGCACCGCCTAGGAAATACCTTATACCCATCCTGAATTTGATTCTCTCACCAGATCTTTTAAATTAGGGGGAAAATATAAACAATCTGTCTGCAAAACGTTCAATCACTGAAAGAAGCATTCTGTGCTTCATTATCAATATCCTCATTACACCATCAGCTGAAGTGCTGACTAGTTCTCCTGTGAAGATTTATCATGTATGGTGGCCACTTTGAAACATAGGTAGCAGAGTCTTTAACGTTCCCTACTCAAGTGTCTCCCTGCTGTGCCTGTAAATGTCAGTCCAGTTTTTTCACGGCTGCGCGCACAGATTAGAAACAGCAGGGGAGCTTGGGAGTATGACTACAATACTAGTAAGGACACTTGTCTTCATGGCACTGCTCAAGTGATTCTCGGAATGCAGGACCCTGCTGTTTTCTAATATTTACACACAACTGGAGTCATCAAGAGCAGTAAATGCAGTCTAAAGGCAGCTTGCTTTCTTTGTGCTAGGGGCTTTACTTTCAAACAGGGATGTCAACAAAATCCTCCTACACCCTCTACCTCTCATAAAGTGGTGTATTTCCCCATCAGTGCTCTGTAAAACAGCAGAAACACGTGTGTGCAAGCGCACACTGTATGCAATACACACGGCAGCACTGCGGGCATTACCACAGCATTCCCCTCGGTTCCTCCTGACTGTTCCAGGCTTTAAACACTACTGCAGGTGCAGCCAGTAACTTGGCTGTGAACACTGTAGCTTTGCAGTGTCTTGTGAGCAGAAACAAGCCTTGAAACAACAGTCACCTAAAATGGAACGTGCCTTTTTTCTTCACAGAACACTTGCCAGGACATCTTTTTCCAGGACATTTTTGGGGTGGCTAATGAAATTTGCATCACAAAACATTCTTTTCAAATATATGGAAATGACTGTGTTTGTTGCATTTGGCTTTGGTAGTGTCAAAATAAAATCTACTCCTTGAAAACTTGGAAAGTAAAGAAAGGAAGGTTACTGGTAAATAAGTTCCTAAAAAAAAAATATGTCAAACAGCTGAAGTACAAAAGAAGACATTGAGTATGTGACAAGCAAGAGAATATGCCTTCCTGACAATAACTATTCAGAACAGTGTAACATACTTTCTGAATAAAATGATTAAATGGAGTCATTAAAATGATAGTTAGAATCGAGGACTTTTAAATATGAGACAGGCTTTAGCACTCCTACTTTTACATCTGAAATAAAGGGAATATTTAAAAGTTGGCAGCTACACTTCTCTAATACCCCAGGAAAATGAGCTTGTGTAACAATCAACAGAAATGAGAAAGCACCTTTTCAAATTGGTATTCCAGCTTTATTTAAAAAAAAAATTTATTCCCATTACAAAACATAATCATAATTCATTCTGCATTTCATGCTAAAACATTTATACTAGTGAGTAGCTACTCAGCCATTATACAATCAAGCAGGCTGAATATCCACACAAATACACTGCTCATTAGCTCATGTGGATTCCTTTTGGTTTGCCAAACTTTGACAGACTCCCTGATAAGAATGATTTTTTTGATGTGTATTTTACAGTATATAAATGACAAGCAGCAGTATTTCACACAAATTCAACACTTTTTTGACTTACAGCTCTTAAGAGAGGACTCAAAGCTAAGCAAGGAAATACTTTTACAAAAGGATTTGCAAGATTATATGCTCAACTATTAAAAAAGGTAAACTATTATGTTGCTATGAGAAGCAGATGTGAGTCAGTATTTCATGGGAACTAGATACTAAACGAAGTTCTTCATAATTATAAGTTTTCTAGCCTTTTCACTAAAAAAACCAAAAAACCTGAGGGTGTTGTTGAGAATGGGCATAGGTTTTTGGTTGGTTCCTTTTTTTGGCCTGGGCCCTGTGTCTAAAATTCTGGTCTCTATTTCCAGAGAAACTCTGAATAACTGGAAGAGTGATAGGAACACAAATGCACTGAAAAAACAACAGCTAAAATGCACTACCAAAGAATTGTTTAAATGCATTTTACACAAACTAAAATGAAAGGATCTGATTTCTCTTACGTTCTGTTTTAAATTCAAACACTTGAGAACGTTTAGAGGATATTTGTGCCATTTTAGATGTCATCTCAATGTGCACCTAAGTGACCTCCACTAACTTTACTCAAAACTAGGAAAAATCAGATTGCTGTTCCTTATAGAGTACCCGTAATGAAACTATTAAATAAGGCTTTATTTCTACATTATAAAGCAGAAAAAAACACTTTCAGTTTGCCTTTAAGACATGAATTCATGTATATAAAGAATAAAAATGCATCCCCACTTCAAAAGTTGGCAAAATTTTGCATTAGTATCTAAGTATACATAAATTATGCAAATATTTTAATAAATCATTTATTCTTCAAAAACAGGTACAAACAGCAGTCCATGTTTTTACAGGATCCATCATTTAAAAGGGAAAGAAAAAGATTCCAGTTCTAAAAAAAAAAAAAAAACACAGAAATGAGCCACAGAGCAACTTAAATTTGTTGCTCCATCTATTATTTACTTCTGGACTCTCTTTCTGGTTGCTGTGCTTTTCTTGGATTTTGGTGAGGTCATCTTCCGGGTTCTCGTAGCTACTGCATCTACAATTCAAACAAAACAAAAGACAGACTTTTTACTAAAAAAAATAACAATATCAGATCACAATAAAATACTTTTAGCCTTTAAGAGGACAGATCAACACCAGTCATTCACTGAGTTCTGAGCAGGGGGATGTAGAAGAGTACATGGACATAGAAGAATCTACAACTATTTCCGGGCACCAATCTTGTCCTAAAATTCATGATGTACAGTTCAACTTCTCAAAGTGTAGCATTACATGGAGTTGAGCCATTTTTTTAGCTCACCTTCACCTAGAACTCTCCTTCCTTGCCATGTGCCAACTTCTATAATGCCTTCCAGTGTTAAGCCACTTTTGGTTCTCTTTGGACCTTGTGCTGAGCTGATCCAACACATAACCTGGTATGATGGTTTAGTGCCAGACAGCAACTGCACATCCATACCATGCAGAGCTCATTCACTCACTCTCCCTCTACTCCCTCCCAGTGGGATGGGGAGGAGAACTGCAAAAAGGAAAAAAACCACAGACTGAAATAGGAACAGCTTAATAACTCTGATAAATTATTATAATAAAAAGAAAGGCATTACCATACACACAAAAAATTAAAGAAAAAAGAACCAGTAACCCATAAATGATACACAACACAGTTGCTCACCACTCACTGACTCACAGCCAGCTCATACCCCAGCAACTCTCAGACCTCTCGGCCAACTCCGCCAGTTTATATACTGGGCATGACATTCTATGGTATGGAATATCCCTTTGGCCAGTTCAGATCAGATGCCCTGGCTGTGATCCCTCCCAGTTTCTTCTGCAACTCCTCACTGGCAGAGCACAGGAAAATGGAAAATCCTTGACTTCGGGTAAGCACTGCTCAGCAACTGGTAAAACATCAGTGTGTTATCAGCATTATTCTCATACTGAATGCAAAACACAGCTCTGTACCAGCTACTAGGAAGAAAATTAACTCTATCTCATTTGTAACCAAGACACTTAGCAAAGAAATTTTTTTTTGGTCTTGTATTCTCATAGTTTAGTGAGGTGTGGCATCTTCGAGCATTCTGAATGAAGCTTATACAAGGGGAAGTAGAAGTACACAGGTGAAAAAGGAAGATTTTTGTTTGGCAATGTCAAGCTGTTAAATCAGCTCAACTATCAGCGCAACTCTACCTACACATTCAAGCTACTGCTTGACAATATTTTATTAACAAAGGTAATGAATAATGACATCTAAGTACGATTCCTAGTAAACCTGGCAGGCAGGTTTTTCAAAGAGACCATACCTAAAAGCAGTAACAAAAACCTACCTGCACTTTGATTCTTTCCTTCCCACTAGCACAGAAAAGGAATAAAACAAAACACCACAGCTCATTTCTGTGAATCACATTCAACTGCAATGACTCTGACAAAAAATATTACCCATAATAAAAATGCCAACCTTTTTACAAATACAGTAACAATGAATAGTTTTTCATCTCCTAGTCATGTTTTTTGGAGGTTTTTTTTTAACCACTATTTTTAATCCTAAATTCTTCCTTGAAGACAGCATGCCTAACTACTTCAGATCCTGCTTGTAAAACTATATGTAGTTTCACAATTTCTGTCAACTGTTCATGCAAAGGAGAAAGGTAAAATTGAGTTTCATGGAAGTCCTTAAGAAGGAAGCTGTTTGCTTAAGACAACAACCTGTGAGCAATACGACCCAGTGATCATTCAAACTCAATGAGTAAACTTGGGAAAGGAAGGAGGCACAGAACAATGCAAACCAAACCACCTTCTACAAAAGAATTCCAGCAGCAATGTGTATAGTTTTGGGCTCTATCCTTCAAGAAATCTCTGAGAAAAATGGAAAACAAAATGGTTTCCAGCCTTTTAGCAACGAAAATAAATAAATAAATTTAACTAGTTTATCTGAAGAAAGTAAAACAAATGAAAATGGCTACAATGTGCAAAAGATTACTGCATCAAATGAGAGTTATTTTCATGTCCACAGTGGCTAGGACAACTACTAAGCTTAAGGGAAATCTGTATTAGGTACTACAAATATCTAAAGAAAATTCTCTGTCTTATCAAATCCTTTGTAGTAGTAAGGACGGTTAAGTATTACAAGAAGTGTTGACCAGGGTTGTTTTAGAATTTTAATCACAGAAGTTTTAAAATAAAATATTGGCATGTACCAAGATAAACACCAATATAAATTGATTAGACTGGTATATAGATGTTCTATCTCATCTTTTGATTCTACATACACCAGTTTAGAAACACACACTGAGTGACACATGACTAAGAGAAATAAAACTGTGCTGAAGTCAAAAAATAAAGTTTCTATAAAATGAAAGAAGTTCTTCTGGTAAAAACGTGGAGTCCCAAATTTCCCACCTAATTGACTTCTTTAATGGAAGAGTGAACAGTGAGAGGTTCTGAACATGAAAACACAGCTACCAGATGAAATAGGTATGATTTAGGTGTAAATGGTGACTTTTAAGTTAAATTGTAAGTCAGAATATCTGAAAACAGAACCACCTAGACTCTAGGCAGGCAGCATGTAAGTGAAAAAGGTGGTGTCCTGGAGGTTAGCAACTGCATCACTTGCATATGCTGAATTCACACCTGACAAAGGGCAAGTACATGCCAGTCTCTGGCTATGGCTGAAGAGTTCCAGCAATTGTAGTATGTGCAAGCTCTTAAACTAGACTTGTAATAATCATTAACAACACAGTTAACATCTTAGGTCCTCAAAAACACACATAAGTTTGAGTACATTGTTCAGACACTAGAAGTTGTCCTTTCCCAAAAAAAACCCCAAACCTAATGTCTGTGCAAACATGTGCATAATCCTACACACATATTTTGCTATATGTATAATCCTTTAAGAAACAAAGGGCTGTAAATCTGGAGTGGTGGGAGAGGAGGTGGAGAGTTCTCAAGAACATATGGAAGACATGTTCTCAGACTAGTCTCCACACAAGTGAAGCTTAATCATCATTTCTGTATAGACACAGTGTGACACAGCAGGAAAGCCTTATGACAGGACTCACGTTTCTTTCATACTGGCAACTTCATGCCAAATACAATCAATTGCCACAGTTAACCTAAAAAGAGAGAAGTAGGAATCAGAGAGCCACTGCCCTAACACAACTGACCAAAGCAGGTGAATTTAGGACTGCCAGTTACTCAAAATTCTTTCAGTGACCACAATATCCCACTCCTCTTGCAAAATGTGCTTGTTATATTTCAGTTGTCTTTGTTCATATCAAATAACCGAGTCATTTTTACTAGATGGTTCTCTAGATCTTTCCTTCAACTGCCCCTTAGAAGGCTTCTACAATCATCAAACTGATAAGGGAAAAAAAGCAAATGAAGCCCATACAATTGCTATTTACATATGGAAGGAATAAGAAAAAAAATCTCCTCCCAGTATTGGAAGCTGAAAGACTGCACTCAGCAATGAGCTGCACACATCAAAAGGTGACTTCACCCAGGCTGCAGCATTTCAACAGAGTCAAATATCCTCATTCTCTGATCACTTTGGGCAGTTTGAATTTGGTGCCAAGGAAGAGCTGCTTTTCTTTTAAGAAGATGAAATAAGAAAGAGTATTTAGCCTTCTGACAAGATCTTTTCCAACTCAGCCAGGGAACTACATAACCGAAAAATCTTGTAGTGTAACACTTCTCAAGAATTTTTCAGGACTCCGAAGGCTGCTGAAGAAACTGCAAGGACGACAAATACTTTTGGTTAGTTAGTGTGTTCTCCTTTCTCAGCAGTTCTTTGCCTACAAAAAATTCAAAAATATGACTCAGAAGAAAAGAACACAGAGACCGGAAGAGACAAATATGAACCTGAATTCCAAGAAATGTATGACCTGAGCAGGGGGGGCGGGGAGGGGGAGGATAAGAGAGAAAAAAAGTCTGTAAATTTATGGGGCAAGGCTTGGCTTTATGTATTCTTTTCTTCCAAGACCTCTCTTTCCTGCAATAAATGAAGCAAATACATTTCATATTCTCATATGGAAAAGTGTCAGAACAAAAGAATGTATTATTTGGTGACTTTATGCCTGTGCGTTGCTTACATATAACATCAAATCTTTTAACTTCTAAAACCAGATCACATAACTCTTACACCAGAACATTTAGCTTGAAGCATTCCTGACACGGGTAAGGGAGGGTAAGAATGACACAGAAAGGGACAGATCATTCACTGACTAGACACAGAGATGGATACACAGTTTTAAGACTAATACCTACTTACTTCTGGTGTCTGTTATAGATCGTAGTCAATACTAAATCCTTCACAAGAAGGAACAGATGTATAGCACAATTAGAACTATTGTGCAGTACAGGTTTTGCAGAAAAAAAAAATGGTTTTTAGGGTATAAGATTATGAGGAATGGAGTAGAAAGACAAGTATCAAGGAGCACCACAAACACACTCAAAAAACAATGTGATATGCTTTCTCCTAAAGCTTGATAACAAGACCAGTAATTCTCTAAACACAAAAATGTGCCAAAGTGGAGATTTAAGCCAACATTAAGGAATAAATTCTGCTTGAATAAAGAAAAAAATATTTAGGACAGTAACACAGATACTGATTTATGCAAAGCCATGCAATGTAAATAAACATAAAGCTAAGTACCTATTAATTGAGAAATACTACTAAACTTCCATTTTGGAATGTCTTCTAACCAATCCATCAGTACGACAGTTTTCATATTGGAGTTGTTCACATACTTCTTTATTTATACTGCAAGAGTAGCCAAAGACCCCAGTTAAGGCCTTAACGTGGTAGATACTATCCAGCAATACAGACATGCAGAATTCCTATTCCTAGTAGCACAGATTTCGAAAGTACATTAAAAAATATAGTACTTCTATTGTCATATCTACTTTAGTATCTCTCTTTATACTGTTCCAATTAATAAACCACAAAACTGTCTTAAAGTCACAACAGACAATGAAAAAGGCTATATGAAAAAAAGAAACTATATTGCTATAATCCAATCTTTATTAACGTCAAGATTAAAAAAACCCCTATCATATTTTATTTCTATTGAACACTTTTAATTGATGTTTCTATTTCTATTGAATCCTAGGTTCTGGCTTTGAACCTAGGATTATTCACATACTCTCAAAAATTTCTTGGCAATGCAGCATTTAAATGATTTTCACTGAAGATGCCTACACTATCTGAGTATTCCAACAAACTAATCAAAAATAACCGTATTAGTCCTATCAATGTTATATACTACACCCCTGAATGTGTGCTGGTGGATATGTACAGTGTATGCCACAATTTACTGTTCTGCTTTAACATTATCATCACTTAGAAGCCTGTGTACTTTACTACTGTACATGAAGGCAGCTAATACTGAAAATGAAGCTGTAACACAATGGTAAAGAAGCTTCTTGTTTTAATAGAAATCATCCCTTCTGACAGTATTTTTCCTGGTAAAGAAACATCGACTAATATAATACCTCAACATCACCCATATTACTTTAAAAAGGATACCCTGTTAAAATTCCACCTTCTAGGAAGGCCCATGGGTTCCAGTTATCACAGGAAAAAAAAAAAAGCTGATAACCTAACTACTATAAATAAAAACCAACTTCAGAATTCCACCAAATTTTTTGAAACTTATTTTGGAAGTACAACACAACTTGTTTCTCAAGGGCTTTCTGAAATTGCTTCTTTTACATCAAAGTCCCTTGATAGTTCTAGAAACACCGATGGCTGGCACAACTGGAAGAGAAGGTCTTTTATCACCTCATCAGATGCAGCCACTCTTACGCTGACAACAACCAGGGCAAGCTGATGGCAGAAGCAAGAATTTCCAGATGTCTGTTCTTTCTCAGTGCCCTTCTTTCTTTCTCCTCCACCAAGTCTGGGGGCACTCCAGCCTCAGCAACAGATTTAATTATTGGCAGAGTCCCTGTAGCCATTAAGCAATCTGGTGTACTCCAAGTGATGCACACCTGATCAGGATCTTTTGGGGACAACTAATTTTTTGGTCTGGATTAGGCAAACTGTATAGTCACATGTGGTTAATGCTGATGAGATGAACAGCAAGAGGCTGTACGGCTCTTCTTCCCACTGCTTTATATTCAAGTAATCATGAGATGTTCTTTGAATATCTGTAGAGTAATCCCTTTCCCACTATATTTAGCCCCCTTAGAAACTAATAAAATAGAATTTCAAGAACTTTTAAAATGTTCTTGTATGACTGAATTTAAAATTCTACAACTAAGAAGTATCAAGAAAATATCCATTTTACTGGGCTTCGGGATATTTGTTTTAATTACAGGACTAATCACAAAATGGAGAAACAAGTACATGATAACATAAAACTAATAAGTTTTAAGTTCTTCTATAACAAGGAGCTATTTTCAAATTATCAAAAGCATCAAAATCAGAAGATTATGAAACAATTGCCCTTTCCTTTAGCACAAGTTTATGAATCATGTAATAGGTGGTAAAGTTTTTCATTCCAGATTTAGAGAGAATCAAATGAGTAAATACATGCATCACATTTCACCTGAAATGATTTGATAAATTCTCCTCACTTGGTATTCATTAAACTGAGTAGTATAAACAGTTGAAATTAGAAGTCTTCCATCTGTAACTCTATTGAATTGGCAAGAGAAGGCTTTTATAATTTAAGGTTATGTTGAAAATATATACAGCCTCCCAAAAAACTTAGTCTGGAAAAAACTCAGCATTTACAAAAAGCTGATGCTACCACTTGAATGGCAATTCCACAAGTTCTTTTTAATCTCTTTCTACAAGAATTTCAATCAACAATCACAAGAAAAAAAGTAGTATAATAAATTATAGAGAATGAAAGTATGTTCTGCATGGGTATATTAAATCACAAGCAGAAAACAGTTAGCTGTACTAAATATTTTGTTAAAAAGTCTTAAATAATATATAAAATGCTAAAATTGTAAATGCCAGCATCATACAAAATAATTGTCTTGCTTTGAAAGAAAATATAATCCAATTAACACATTTTCAGCTAGTGACAGAGTAGAGAATTCATAATAAATTGAAGTCAAACAACTCAAAAGGCATTCAAGGAAGAGAAATAGTCACTAGTTTTAATGATTACAATTCTGTAATATGAACAGTTGAAAAGAAATAAAGCAGTGTCATCTCCTGGAATAACATGAGCTTTATTTCCTTATACTTTGTATCATACAGTTTAACTAAATCCATAACTTAATAATATTACTAGTGTGTTTGAAAGGTTACAGTTTCACATCCTGTCATACTCCTTCATCAAACCCTTTTTAAACAAGCAGATTTTTGGGGGGTAGATTTCAGTGTTACTGCGCTATTAATTTTAGACTACTTGACAACAGACAATATCTGATATTTCACTTGAAAGTATGAATCAAAAATTCTTTAGGAAAAATATCTTTGCAATTTCTTGAATTCAGTTCACATCTACATGAAGGCATTAGAAAGTTAAATCCAGAAACTGGACATTCACCACCAGCTTACCCTCCATGTATCTACTGACTCTGATCTTGAATTTTCAATAATCCTCCTTTATCTGTCCAAGACAACACTGAAACTATGCCAAATTATGTTGAAATAAGAGCTTCAGCATTTTCTATCCTTATAGCTGATCCTTTCCTCGACTTTAAACACACTTGCTTTGGAAGCTGCTGGTGCTAGCCCTTGGCTTTAACATGCTGTGAAGAGGAATCCTGAGGAGTCAGCATTTTCTAACAGTGAACTGGATAAGATGGAAGGACAAAAAAGAGAATGGAGCAGAGACTGAACAATGGCAAAACAACACAGTTCAGTCACCAATTTTGATCACCTTGCAAATTCCACCAGCTTTAGGCAGCATGTAACTGGTGAACAATCCTTTCTTACACAGAAAGTTCAAATATTTCAATATTGTTAGAATTGATCTAAAAAGAAATTATGAAAGATCAAAAGCACTTGAAATCCTAAAGGTAAATGGTTCTGCGGTGTATTTTGTGGTCATGTGGCCAGCTTTTGGTGAGCTGAGGTTGGCTACAGGGGTAGCCTCTCACTGGGAAGAGGCCAGCTGCTGTTCTGTGTTTAACACATCCTTTTCCAGCTGGCTCCAAAACTTACCCACTGTAGGCCAATGCTGAGCCAAATTTGTTTGTGGCAGCTGTATGAAAACACTTAGGAAAGGGAAAAAAACACTGGATAGACAGACAGGGAGTAGCTGTGCAGGAAGGAGAGTGAGAAACAGCAGACGGAACACCAAAGTCAGAGGAGGAGGTGGTACTCCACTGCACTGGAGCAGATACTGCTCATGAGGGACCCAGGATGGAGCAGATATCTCCTGCAACTCACTGGAGAGCCAATACTGGAGAAAATACTTCCTGAAGAATGTGGGCCACTTTATTTTCCCCTGAAGAACTGCAGCCCAAAAGACAGAGCTCACACTGGAGCAAGGGGGACAATGCAAGGAGAGAGAAAACACAGCAGAAAGAATCCGCCATTTACCAACCACAGAACCCTTCCCCACCCTGCACCAAACAGGGAGAGTGGCAGAGGAGCTTAGACTGAAGCAGCCGAACCTGGGGGAAGCAAAGGTGTTTCAATGCTTGGCTTTGTCACTACCCACATTTAAATCAATTTGCAATACATTACATCTATTTTTCCAAGTTGAGTGTGCTGTGCCCACAAAGTAAACAGTAATAAATTTCCTCATCTTTGATTCAACTCATGAGTTTTCTCATCCTATTTTCTCCTTCTGCCCCACTAAGGAGGAGAGGGAGTGGCTGTGCGGGAGTCTGGCTCCTAGCCAAGGTATCCTGCCACATCAGTACATGTGACTGTCAGAACAAATCTTTTGACTTACTAGAAGCAGTAGCTTTCTTTTTTTCTGGATTTCCTGTATCTTCAATTTCTGCCTCAGTGCTCTCACTGGCTGCAGCTGCTGCTGCTTTTCTTCTTTTCTGAAGAGAAAGAAAAAAGCATGAAAAAGAAGCAATTGAACTGAAGAGCAGGAAAGACCACACAAAGTAGAAAATATTCTTATCCTCACAAGATATTCCCCAATATTAAACATTATTTTTCCATATAATATGTCTCCAGTCATAGAGAAATTTGTATATTAACACAAGAATACTAACACTAAGCAATACACAATTTAAAAGGACAGTTCCCTTATCTGCAGATCACTTTAGGAGTTGAAACTTCAATGTATGAAAACATGAGTTTTTATGATCAAAACTTTTTTTTTTTAATTTACATTGAATAACTGTTACAAAGGAGCAAACCAAAAAATCTGAAAGAACACATGAAAATATTTTACCCTAAGTTAGTATGAACTGATTTTTTTAAAAGCAATTACACGTCTTTAAATTCAAGCGTATCTGGATCTAGCTTCTTAAGGTTTTCTTTGCATAGCTTAAAAGTAGCTAATACCCACTGACAGTACTTTGTTTTTCCTAATAGCAACTGTGCATTCTGTTCCAAAGAGAGGTACTCTGGAAATCCAAACTCTATTCAAGGTACATTATCTTAAAAATATGAAAAGGATAGAATTCTTATTATCTATTACAATTAATCTTACTGTTGCAAAGTATTCTTAAAGTAGTTATGGAAAATTATTGTTTTAAAGCCATGGTTTTTGCAAAAGGTGACTTGACCTATATCAGATAGAGATGAATAAAGTGATGAACACCGAAGAGTTTACTGTTTCCTTTCTCAATTTTTTTTTTAATTGTGTGAGACTAGAGTTTTACTAATACAGCTTTAAAAGTGGCTACAACTTCACACAGCTCACGAGAGAAGGGGAGAGTGCATTACATCTTTCCTTTCCAAAGTGTTGCTTCATGATTACCATCTAAACCCTGCTGGGCTGAACAGATTGGTTCGATAATTACATACAATAACTGCAGTGGGCAGGTAACCCTCAGCTGGCACAGGGCAGCTCCCCTGTGAGAACTTCCATATGCAAACTGCACTGATGGAGTGCATTAGGTACATCTTTCCTGCCGGTGCACAGGCCTGATTACCGCCAACCAAGACTCCAAGGTTAGCATGTCAGCAGATTTGTGATGCATTAGGCAGGAATAAACATAGACACTTTTGTTCATTCTGACCAAAATTAAGGAGGACTATTTCAGCACTGCACTGCTTTTATATGAGAGATAATGCATTCCTCCCAATTGTACTAGGAAACATTTTAAACGCTCATCAGAAAAACAGATATTCAATACATGCTACACAAAAGCAAAATACATTTATCTTGTTTCCAAGCTTATTTAATAAAAAGTGGTTTCTTAATCTTGATGCAGGTGAATTACATAGCAGTAGAAATCCGGCAGCATTCATCTGACAAAAGCAGCACCTGCATATCTGAACCATTAGAAGCAACCAAAAATCACTAAGACTCATATTTTTCTGGGTTACTTTGCTCCCAAATTTCTCAGCAACTCGCCAGCACTGAACAAAAGTAAGATGTGGTCCTTGCCCTAAATAATTCAGTTAAGAGTTCAGAATACTTCCTTCAACTCCCAGTACTGATAGCTTCATGTTTTGCTAGACCTCTTACAGAATATCACACACAAACCAACATACATTTACTATACAGAAAAAAAAAAGAAAAAANACTGTGGACTGTGTTTTGTTTACTTACACATCAGAGGAAACTTGAGTCATGATAGAGAAAATAAAACTCTAATTTTTAATATAGCAGACATCTGTGGCTTTTGCCCATGTAATACTGAGATTCCAGAACAAACAACATATATGCAACATATAATCCCCACCACAGCTGAATTAGCTATACAAACTGAGAGAATCCTACATTCTAAGAATGTATTTACGCAGAAGCTAGAAATATTGTCTCCTAGCTATGAAACAGAACAACTGCAGAACATCAAGTAACACTTTTAAGAAAATATTATGGCAGATTGCACCAAAAAGAATGAGTAGGTGTGTTAAGACCTGTTGTGATTAAAAATCATTAGAGCCAAGATGTCACAGATATTCTCTGTTAGAGGTCATAATCTTCTCAAAGGTAGATGCCAGATTGCATTTTTATTTTCCAAAGTAGACACTGAGCATGCCAAAAAAAATTCAGCATGTGCTAGAAGACATTGGCTCTCAGAAGTAAGACACTTACTGATTGATGGCAAATTATGGAAAGGAGATTTTACCAAAGTTTGAAATTTGGAGTTTATCTTTAAAACACTAAGTCCTCACGTTGAGCTATCCATCACAGCTGAACATATACATAATTTTAATTAAAATTTTATGTTCTTTATCAGCTGTTCTCAACTTGCGCAAACTGTCTTCCTTCTCTTAGACTCTCATTAATATCTGAGACACTCTGGAAGACAAACCTAGTAACAGGAGTTCCAAAACATATATTCTGGAAAGGTAGACATTCTGCTGAAGACCCTCTTTTCATTCATTCTTGATGAAAAGTGAAAAATACAGCCTAGAAAGGACTGACACGATCTATTCTTCTACGTGAGCCTATACCACAGCAGTTACAATGCCTAAAAAATTAATCTTAGAAGGAAGAGTCATCTGTCCTGCTGTTTGGCCAAAAGCAAGAAGGTATGTCAACCTGATATCTATCACCCTTATTTTGTCTGGACACTCTGGAGTAGCTGGCATGAAATAGAATGAAGTCCACTGGAACAGAAAGCAGACAGCTGAAAACACTTACTCAAACAGGCCGGTAACACTCATTGTTTTATCTAGATGCTTAAACATATTTGTGACAGCTGAGCAAGCTGACCATGCATATGGTTCCTCAAAGCATAGAAAAAAAACCAAAATACCGCAACCCCGATGTAAAAATTAGCTCCTGCCAGTAGGTAAGAACCTATGGAAAAGTATTATCCCCCCCTTTGGGAAAGGTTTTGACTGATACTGGTAAAAGAAATAAGATTTTTGAACTTTTATTCCACTGAAAACATGCACCAGACATCTCTGCTGGACAAGGACATTAAAGGTCACAGATGCTGGCTCTGCAGCAGGCCAACTTGTTCAGCAAAGAAACCAGCCAACCATTAAAAACAGATTATTTTTTTTCCCCAAAATACAGGTCTCAATCCATGTCAAACCACAGGGGGAACAGAAGAACTTATGCTAATGAACTCTCCTTTTGGACAGACCTTTACATGCAGTTCAGCAGAAAATATTAATAATAGAGACTACAGTTGTACGATTTTAGTCAGAATGCTATTTACTGGGCAAACAGAAGTAAGAAAAGCTGGACACATCCTCAGAACACTTTAGAGTCCTGCAGCTTTTTTCTTTTCTGCTCTCATATTTAACACACTGCTGATCGTGTCAATACACAGGCAACATTCTTGTATTATTACCCTGTATTATAATTCTCAGTTCCCTGGTTCATGCTAGAGGAACGAATAAACTACCCACCTGCTACTAATAAATGTAAATAAAGAACTAATAAATGCAGTTTGAAGTACAAAGTGATACTTATTCTCCCATTATCTGACCAGATTATTGTTAGAAGCCGTTTTAACACACTTCCCCTAAAGCTTAAAAAGTTCTTAATGCCATATTCAAATGGGAATTCAAATCCAGAGTTTAAGGCTTCTTAAATACAAGAAATAAAATACCCCTAGCCTACCAACATAGTTAAGACTCAAAAATAACATATTAGATCATGGTAAATTCAATATGTGAATTCCCAAAATCAAATACTTGGCATAAAAATGTATACCTAAAACTAAGTTTTGAACTAGTCGTGGAAAGAAAACTAATATGAAACAAAAACTAGAGTAATTTTACCTTAAATGCACTTTTATCCATCTGTAGTTTTATCGATTTAAAGAAATAAGTAAATTAAGCAAATGTCCATCTGTTCAAATGTCATTATGTTTAGGTATACAAATGTTATTATCCAAGGTATTATCTATTATGAAAGTACACCTACAAACATCGTTCTGTATTAAGTTTTAATAGCAATTAATGAAGTTGAATTAGAGAAATAATATATAGGACTAGGACTTAAGATATTTATTTAATTATTTCCTACTGGATGAAGTTATGGCATCTACTTCCAATACCACTCCAACTATTACGTAGCTCAACAAACTGCAATAAAAGCTGACAAGAATTTTTAGAGTAAAACCTTTTGTGCGGGATTTGTCTGAACGTCTCCATTCTCTGTCGAGCCAAAGTCCAGCACTCCATCATCTTTTTGCCCAATGGCCTTGAGACCTTTCAGAAGTATTTCTCGGAAATGCAGATAAATAGGTTTCTCTTCATAGCTCAGTAGCTTCACCTTTTCCATATATTTGGCCATTTCATCTAAAGAAATGGCACCTCCAATTAATTTCTATTTGAAAACATTTTAATCATTCACTTTTACCACAAAAGAAACAGAAATTATGCATGCACTACCTATGCTATTTTTGAAATGGTTATTTATAAACTCATAATAATTATGTCTTTACTATAACAAATTTTAGAAAACAAATGCCAAGGTTCTTTACTAAGTGATGACAACATCACTGTTTTTCACAAGTTCATTGCAATGAAGAGTCAGTCATAAAGTATAATAGGCCAATGTTCACCAATGAATGCTTGTTTACAGTGTGTTTCTTACATTTATTTTTAAAAATGTGGAAAAGGAAGTGAGATGTTATCTCAGAACTTCATTAGTTCAAGACTGAAACACATATTAAATAATAAATGAAATATTAGACCACTGGAAAAAAGGAACAAGTGACACTTGACAGAGAAAACTCTTCTGATCACCAAGAATAGCTGGAAATAACTAATTAAGATCCCAAGAAAGTATATTTCTCGTAGAGTCAGGTTTGGGTTTTTTTTTCTCATGTACTCAGCAAATCACCAATGCCAAGTAGACTCAATCTATACTTCAAGTTTGCACTACTTTTTAATTTTCATCTCTAAAATTCAGCTGTGAAAAAATCAATTTACACATTCTATGTTCAAAATTTATGCTGTCCCTAGTCAGAAGTAATGCAGTGTCTGCAGTTCATGTAACTGCAGCCAAAAGGAGTCTAAACCTCTCTTAAGTAACAATCTAATTCATGCCACTGTTCTTCCTAATTGAAAGGAAGAGGAAAAATAGATACAAACTTCAGTAAACAAGAATTTAAAAACAGCTCCTCATACCTGGTTTATTTTTTCCAGGAAAGCATTTGTCCATTAAAACGGAAATATTATCTCTACATCTGAAAAACAAAATTATTCAAAAATACAATTTCTTTTCAATTTTTAATCTTGCCCTGTCCTGATAAACTTTCTAAGTACCCAGCTTGTGCTGCTGACAGAGACAGGAAACATTACTACATAAACTTTTGGTACTTTCACGTGTGGAGTACATTCAGGAACCTGACAAACGAGAGACTGAAATACAGTTAAGTTTTTGTTCAACAGTTTTTGATTCTTATAAAATCAAGCACATAGAAGACTGAAGAAAAAGAACTGGTCCATTTTAAATCTCCACATACCAATGCTAAGGAAGCCATGTAACAAAAACTTGTTAAAGAGACAAAAACTGCAGTTAGGACAGCTCCCCTCATATTAAATACCTGACAAGAGAAGGTTGTTTGGGACTGAGGGGAAGACGAAAGAATGTTAGAAGGGAGGCTGAGGGACAAAATGAAAATTAATTTAAAAATCCCACAACAGTAGCACTCTAGCTGGAATGATGCTCCAAGACATTTAAGATTCCCCTTTAGCTTTCATCTCTGCCACTGACTTCAGAGAATGATGATATAATAAAGGTTACTCATACTCCACATTTGTAAAGCAGGACTAATAGTTATCTGCACTCTGTTAAGAGTGATTTTTGGCTTAACCATGGCAGTATTCTAAAGTGACAATACTGCAGTGGAAAAATAAGTATCTCACACAGGCAAAAGAAGACAGTAGAACAGTACAAGTGAAGTGCAATTACAAGTCAAGGATACACAAGAAATGATGAAGGGAAACTGTAGGGTATACAAATAGCCTACTCACCAAAAGGGAACATACTTACAGTACAAAGCATTTCTACAGTATGATATTTTCATTTTGAAAAGTGAAAGAAAACAAGAAGTTTTCTCACCTGATTTTTGAGTCTCTGACAAAATTTGGATCTTTCAAGTTATCTTCCCAGGGTAGGTGGCCACTAAGCCAATGAATCATGCAGTAACCCAAGATCTCCAGATCACCACGTCTTGATGGTGCTAAATATACATACACACATAAAAAACCCAACCATAAGATCAGCTAATAAACCACACACAACAACAGTAAAAATTCATAAATATGCTGAGACAATAGAAAGTCAATGATAACAATGTAACACTACTATATCTGTTACTTATTTCTTTATTTTAGCACAAAAGCTGGGAAGAAAAATATTATTCCTACATCTGGAAGGATAACTTCATTTCAAGTTCTTTTATCAATCTCTTTCTTCTATTAAAAAACATGACATGCTGCACTTATCCCAATTTGGGAAGCTTTTTAAGTACTCAGATTGTAGAAAAAAATAGAACAGGTTAGCGAAGTGATTGACTTTCTGTTCAAAACAGTTTTTACTTCCCTTCTATAAAAAGGTAATAGTGTTGAAACCCCACCTCCTGAAAAAAAAAACATTCTACAATACTGAATTATTTTATGTGGCCTGAAAACTGAATAGAGGACAGTAAGAGATCAAACCTCTAAGCCTTCACAAATAAAAACACACCCAAAAATAAAACACCAAAAAAATCCCCAAAACAACCACATGTATATTGACCACAGACACAAGAAGTATAAACAGGGAAATCATCTTTGTTAATGTTTAGATTTAAGCATAGATGCAACAGTTCATCATGAAGTAAATAATCATTTTGAACAACTTTCATTTTTCCAGAACGCTCTTTAATGTTAATAAAGCAAAATTTAACAATTAAGAAAATGAAATTTGTGTTCAGTATAAATCCTCAAGTTTAATTAGACATAGATTTGTGCTTTCCACGTTCGACCTTTTCTCACACTTCCTGCCTTTTAAAGTTCAGTGACTATAGGCATAATTAATTAATTGACAGGCTTTTTTAAAAATTTCTAAATATTGAATTAAAAACAAGAGTATTTTCACATTGATAACAAACAGGTTTTCTCATGAAAACAGGACCTATTTTTCTACCAATAGCTCACAAGCATTATTCCATTTCTACTTAGTAAAAAGCAATACACTAAACAGTCTTTATAAATTAAGAAACCCTAGTTAAGGAAATTACATTAAAAATACAATAAGTTAGTAAATAGAAAAAAGAAAAATGTCAGCATAATTCACAGGGGGAAAAAATAAGAAAAACATTTTTCTAGATTCAGAAACCTGGTTTATTTGCTACACTGAGGTTTTTTAAGACTTTTATTTATAAAAAAGGATGCACAAATGCGTATTGCTGAGAAGAGTTTTACATCCTTACCCACTCCATTGTGTGCATCAATACTGGTATATTCAATAGTTCCATTATGACACTTTTTAGGATCTTCTCTATATTCTTTGTGAACTCCTTCGGGACAGTATCGGTAGGCAAGCCCATAATCCACCAAGTACACCTAATAGTTTCCACAAAGAATTACAAGGTTAAAGAAATATAAATACAAAAAATATGCAAATAATAAATGCAACTCTCGGCCATTCTCAAACATTTATTAAAAATACTAAAAATGGTGAGTCGATCAACTTCAAATGATTCTTTCTCAGTGCTTTATTAATCTTAATACCTATGATTTGAAAACAACATGCCAGACAGGTTTTATTGTTTTTCATAGAGTAGTCTGATCTGGAAGTCATTTCTTGCTAACGCAGAAGACAAGTATAGTAAAGTAGTCAGCTATTACCAGTAAAAATAACTTTTATAAAAACCAACAAGCAAGCAAAGAAAGAATTAATGTCCATAAACACTTACTTGTCCTACCAACTTTAAAGTCAGCTGTCCCATTTGAACAATACTACACACTACTACTACTCACTAATACCACAGTTACTTTAAGAGAACTGAAATTATTTTACATCTTTCACAAGCTAAAACATCTGGGTAAGAACACATATATAATTCTGAAACTCTAGTACGCGTTGTTTGAATAGCAAAGAGAGTTAAAAATGCAGAAGAATGAAAGACTTCTGTAAATCAAGTGGAACAATAAACACTTTAAAGACCAATTTTTCCAAGTAATAGAACACTTATCTGATGGATTTCTTGAACAAAGGAATGAGGTAACAATGCAGACAGGCAAACATAATTTACCAGTGTGCTATATAATTTTAGGCTTCCACCTGCAAATACCTATTTGTGAGTCAATTTTTTTTTTAATCTTGAGAATTTCTCTAGAATATTATTTAGGCCAAATAGTCAATTGATAACTGTCCAGTAAAATGCATTAAAGAATTGTAGAATATTAACTAGATATAAATGTCAAGCAGAAATAATCTTACCATATACATTCTCAAAAATGAGCTTCTGCTAGATTTCACAGGTTCAAAGCACTTTCATGTGTTGTCAAATAGAAGGTTTAAAATATGAGGAATAAAATGCATCAGAAATACCTGATTAGGGTTCTTGCAACTCAGAAGGAGGTTTGAGGCCTTGATGTCTCCATGCACATATTCATGCTCGTGGATGTATTCCAGAACATCAAGCTAACAAAACAAGAGTCATGTGAATGCAGTACCCAAGTCCGGCCAGCAGAGGACCAGGATTCAGCACAGAAGTGGGACTGAATCAAGGCACTCGCACAGGGGAAGAGAGATGGTGAAAATATAACGTATTTTTTAAACTTACTATTCTCAGGCCTAATTGTAGTACAGTTTTATGGGAAAATCGCTTTGCATTCTCTTCATACACCTTCTGAAGATCACTGCCAAATCGGTCCATTATCATAAATCGATAACTAAATTCAAGGGCAAGAAAAAAAAAAACAAACAGCAAAGTTACTGAATTGCACTTAAAAGTATTTTATCTGTGTGTTAACTGTACAAATTACTGATTGAAAATGCCTCTCTCAAAAGAAACTGTGTGAAATATTTGACTTTTTTAAATGCTGTACATCAATTCTTAAATCTTTTTACATCAGCTAGTCAAAAGCTCGTCCATCAAGAGAACTGCTCTTCATTCCAGTTATGCAATGCAATAGCAGGTACTCGCAGAGGAAAACATCCCTATTGTAGCTCCCTCTCGGCAAAACCAAGCATCAAATACTTACAAAAAATACATTTCTTATTTTATAAATGACTAAGTCGCTTAACAGGGTTATATAAAATGTTAATTTACTGAAATCTATTGCAAATTTTTTAACCTATAAACAACAAAAACCTCTCACTGCCAAAGGTGTTCTGATATTCACTGCTATAGCCAAAGTGGGGCAAGAACTGTAAGAGTTCATAGTGGCTATATTAAAGAAATTTGAGCATTAAACAAAGTGCAAAGACATATTTATTTGCAGGATTGAAAAAAAAATCCCAAAAAATCTCTGCTGTATTTACTTTTGCCTCTCGAAATTAATTTTGTTTCTATATGTAGTTTTACAGTAGAGGATCTTCTGAAACACTGATGTTTCTGACATACTGAGGCATACATACCAACTGCCCTATACCTTACAATGTAAATTAGGTTAAAAGGGATAGTGGTTGTGGGTTAAACAAATTCCAGTGTATGTCAACAAAAGATATATTCACCTGTTTCCATTTTTGTCATGCAAGCCAGAACCCCAATATCTTGGTACACCTAAATATTTCAGTTTATGGGACTTAGTCCACTTCCGAACTGAAAATACAAATAAAGTTAAGTTCATGAAAGTGCATCAGCAGTTACATAAAAAGGGAGTAGTGCTTCTTTCACAGAAATATGTCTGCCAAGCATAGTGGAAAGCTAATGATGTATCTGTTGTAGAGACAGAGATGCAACTCAAGTTTCAATTTAGACAATACCATCAACAGAACACCTCTAACTTACTATGTCTGAACTAGATTTCAAAAATTTAAAAATAATGCTGAAAATTAGGTAAAGAGATTCTCTTAAAGTTTGACCTTATTAGTCCTATGGGGTTCTATTCTCCTAAATGCTTGTAATTCATTAAAAACATTTCAATAGACAGCTTACTTTCATCTGGCTTAGCAGCTCGCATGTAGAACTTTAACTCAGTAAAAAGAGGTCCATTGTGGCTGGGTTCCTTTAAGAGAATTTAAACTTCATTAAAAACTTCTGTGTTAGTGCCTAATAATTATTAAAAGCCCACAAAATGTAACATTCACCCTATAAAAACATATTCTCTCTCAAATGTTCTACCCAATGGTGATAAACTCAATAGAAAAATCTTTTTATAAGAGAAGTTTAGCTCTAAAAAGCTTTTTTAACTATAAATTGCTTAACATTAAGGATATCAAGAAATACTGTCACATAACAAAAGACTAAAGAATAACAAATTAACTGAAATGTATAGAAATATTACCAATATTTGGCAAAAGTTCAGCAGAAAACATTAAACAACATTCATTATTTCATTTTTTCAGATTAAAACTGGATTGTATTAATTGTATTAGCCATCAGTGATCTTAAAGTAACATCTGAAACAATTTGACAAAAAAATCTTAACAGTTAAATTCGATACTGAACATAAGGCATTTTTTTCCACTCATACATTAGTTGACAGAGATGAAAATAACAGAGGATTTCAAAATCCCTCTTAAACCAAACTGTAAGAACTACACCTGGTTTGATTTCAGAGCCTACCTTGTATTTAATATATGGTGTTTCATTTTCAAGAGACAAATCTACAGGAACCACATAACAAATAAAGCTCAAGAGACAAATTCATAACACCAAAACTTTGAAATAATGCAAGAACAGCAAGTGGGCACGTTCCTTGACACTACATTTCCAGAACTTAGTACAGAAAAAAAGAAGTGACTGATTTTCAGATGAGCTTAAGCAAAATATTGTAGTCTAGTTACTCATATATGTCCAAATTCATTCTATCTCAGTAAAAATATGTGTTTGGAACATCCTACACTTTAAAAAAATAACAAAACCTATGCAGTCACTGGCAAAGAAATACAGAAATAATACAATCACATATTAGCAAAAGTGCCAAGACACACATTGATTTTCAATGGTTTTAACTACTAAAGATAGAAGCAGCAATTCAGAAAATTGATAAAGGCCAGACTGTACCACTCAGCTAACAGAGGTTTTCTGCTGTCCAGCACTAACAGAGCAACACAAAGAGATCGAACACGCCGGTGACCGTGGGCTGCAGCGTGCACTGATAGCTGGGCTCAGAGGCAGAGTCAGAAGATGGGCCAGAATGAAAGCAGATACCAGCCTGGGCACCACTCCTAGGCCTGGATCCTTGATTACAAACCTACTGCCTATCTCCACCCCACTTTCTCCAGCAGCACTGCCCTGATAAACAAGAGAGCCAAGACAACAGGTTTCTGGCCTCTCCTTTTGGGACCAGCAGTCAGTCAGACTTTAGCTGGGAAGCAGAAAAAAAATAACAAAACCAAAAACAGCTAGACCAACTGATCAACACATTCTAATCTTTATTTATATGCAACAGACAATAAATTAGCAATACAAAATTATATAAGCAGAAAAAAAGTGCTAAACAGCTAAATTCCTATACAGCAGTTATTTCAAACACGCCTTATTTGACCTATTCACTTGTTTCTGGGTAGCACAATCCATTATACTCTAACTTAATTAGAATGTAAATTATTTTATATATAACTTTCATTCGTGTACACATAGGTTTCAACAATGTTATTTTCTCACTAAAATACAGCAAAAAACTGTAGGTGTTACATTTCTTAAATATTTATCTATAAATAAATTATGCCACAAAAATTTACATCTCAGTGCTGGAAAAGAGATATATCCATCTCTAGTCAGAGCAAATGCAGAAAATATGCTACCATTTCATACTTGAGGGAATGGATAAATGATTTAACCACAAAATAGAACTTCATGTTGACTATGAAGGTGTTTTCCCACAATACTATTAATTCTACATACAGATAAATAAATGCATAAGCTATGCCAAAAAAAGCTCACACAGTTCTGTCTGATATTTGCTATAGTAGTCCGGAAAGACTGCAAAGACAAATTTCTACAGCTTTACGCCCAGGATCAGTCTAAGCACATGACTTATATAATTGAAATTAAAGTCTTATTCAAAAAGATATCATAACGAAAGCGATTATGAAGTACATGTCGACATCCAACAAATTTCAAGTAGTACTTTAAGAATTCTGATCTTTTTCAGTCAGCAATTTAATGAAGTGTAATTAAACTTTGCATCCACTCCTGAACAATGACATCTGAAAGGTCCCTATGTTAAAAAGCATTTCTTTTTTTAATAAAAACTGTGATTCATTTCATATTGTTCAGACATCAATACTATGAGGATATGTCAAAGACTAAGCCAATTTCCATCCTGCTTTAATAGCTTAATTTGAAGAACATTACTATAGAAGCACATATTTTGTTAAACACTAATAATTGTTCAAAGCTGTTAACCACTTTGCTTCAGCTGATGGATCAACTAGCAACCACCCAGGCATCAGAAAATGGGCTCTTATCTGTAGTTGTGTTATACTAGACTGTAGAGGCATAATATGTTATGGGTCATTTGTGAGGCTAGCACAAAGACTGGGGCTACTCTTTATTACCATAAAGACAAAATTATAAAAGACAAATTAGAAGTGAGTAGTCATCTGGGATATTAGCAATGGAGGTATTTACAAAATGTTGCAACAAAGTGAATCTAGTATAAAAGCAACCCAAAAGTAGGGATAACTCATATTCAGAGCCTGAAGTGAAGAAGAGAAGCAGATGGACAGGTTTCAAAAGCAAGGAAAGAAGGGGATAGCAATTACACACAGCTTAAAGTAATGCTCATGTGATGATTCTCCAAGCAAGTCAAACCAGATTCTGCCATGAAAGTTAAATGGCCTTCTGCTTCCTGTTCAGTCCAAACTCAGCAGAAGTCAGCAATTAGAAGCCACTGCTTCTTACAGGCAAAAGCCACTGCTGATGGTCTCAATGTCTGTTATCTGCAGGCCACAGTTCCTGCATGATAGACACCCCCACCCTCAACAGCACAAACTGAACATACTAAAGCAGAGAGCTCCAGGCAGGGTTCCTGGTCTATGCAGATTTCCTGCCCACAAACACCTAAGGCGGCAGCAGCAGGACAGTCTGACATTTGCATGCTAGGCAGTGCTTTTTTCAGCAAGGGACAACATTTCAGAAACAGGGTCATCACAAACTGCACCTTGGGGTGTCTTAACAGTATCAAAATCAGTACTCGAGATTTTCCCTTTAGTCAGCAGATGTAGATATCAAGATTAAAAGCACATATTAATTGAAATGTATTTTATTCTAATTTAACATGAACTTTTAGTTTCAGGAACAAATGCTAAAAGTATTAACATATTTACAAAGTGTCCAGCTACTGCAGCAAAGCATTTCAGTTCCATCATAAGTTTCATAAAGAAAATGTTAAAACAGTGCAGTCCTGAACTGGGCTGAAAAACTGATCTTTTATACTGTGGAATTCTTTTACAGTTTTCTGGTATCTGTTTTTAACCACAGGAGCAGAAATGCCATCAAGATAACTAAGGGTCTGGATCTATTTTGCTATTCCCATATTTCCAGGTTTTTTTACTAAGATTTTACCAGGGAATCATACATAATTGTAGGATCTACACAAAATACTCAGGCAAAATTTAAGAAAAAAATACCTTAGGAAAAGAAACAGCCAAATCAAACTAAATAACTCTTTTTTTTTTTTTTTAGAAAATTTCAAGTTATAAAAAGAATTTGCTTATTTGTTACAAGTAGTTCAAAATGAGCTACCAACAATTCTTTTTCTTCTCTATAATCATTAGGTTAAAATATTGTGCCAATGATACTTTAATTCAATGAAAATTAGAACATGTATGTGGTTTATGATAAAACATTTAAAGGACCTTGTGGTGACCTTGGGAAACAAAGTTTTGCTTTTTCTATTCCCAAACCATCTGTCAGTTTGCCAACATCCAGTAGTGAGTAACTGTTCACACAGACTCACTGTTCACTCTCAGAAATTCTCCAAAAGATAGCCAGATACCATTCACTTGGCGGTATTTGGGCTGTTTATAGGAAGCAAATGAAACAGGATCTGATCCATTACATGAATCTTTCTCAGCTCCACTGATGTTCCACTATGATGTTCCTCATACACAGGAGTCCCAATTCTCAGCTGAATTCCTCTGTAACATGCTTTTATTTTAAACAGCACTATGCAATTGTATTATTTTCAGAAGATGTTTTAAATTACACATGCTACTCTAGAACAAATATTTTCAAGTTGTGAAGTAAAGATTCAAATGCTCTCTTACCACTTTTGCAACATAAGGGGCATCATCGCCAACCACATTTGAAGAATTAACATCAGCTGTTAAAAAAGAAGCTTTTGTTAGTAGTATAAGAGCAAACTGTCACAAAGCATACGCTTCTGTGCTATGCAGCATGGACAAACATATGACAAAGCAATTAAGTGTGACATGAGCATAGATCAGTACCTTAGCACTGGTAAGATAACTAACTATATGGCAAGGCTACTGCAGATGGATATGGTCTTGTATTCTCCCTTCTGTTTGAGAAGAACAGGCAGTTTACTAAATAAAGGAATTATATTTTATTATCCAGTAACCTTTTCCTAATCAATAGTATTTCTTTTGTTTTCCAGGACTGTGATAAGCACATACATTTGTGGACATAAATATGAAAAATAAAGTCTCTCTACTATGTTGCCATATTATATATCCAAAGGTGACTTTCTATTTCTACTAAGCTGTTGACATTTGTGACAGAAGTTACAGGTATGAAGAACATCAAGCCAGGCAAGCGCAAGGTACAGGAACAGTCAGGGTCATAGCTTTGTGCAAATAATGGGGAAGCAGAGAGCAAGCTTTGACCTGAACAAAGCAGGAATTCTTAACAAGAACTACACAATTTGAGCAAGTTGGAACTCCAGTAAATTTAGTAGCTCACTGAGCAAGGCTGAGTAAGTAAATGAAAGCTTCTTTGGCATGAAGCCACCCACTGGTCCTGTTTTTCTTCTTAACCCACTTATGCTGCAGTCTGTTCATTTAAAAGCAGGACAGAATTTTTGTTGTTGTTTTCCAACTCAGCATGAATTCAGAGCAACTTTTTCACCAAGATGAGGAAGACCATGTTATAGGTATCACATTAACTTTCATCCCTTCAGAAATGTTTGAAGAATGACTAGGGGCAATCAAGTAAAGAGTCTTAAGACCTCTCATCTGTTCATTTGTTCAAGTTAGAGATACTAAGTATGGAACACTACTCACTTTAAGAAATTTTCCTTGTATTCAGTAACAGCATTGAAAAAACAAGAACTGTACTGACAGTTTAAACTGTAAAGTCTAACATTTGTATTTGTTTTGAGCACTGGTTACATTTAAAAAAAGTATATGACATGTCAAAGGACATTAAAAAAATCAAAGCAACACCAGAGACAAAACCAGCCCAAATACTGGCTGATCAGTAGCCTCCAGAGAATATACTCAGACCATTTCAGTTCAGAATTTGTCATTACAAAGACAATTATGGAAAAATTCAGTATTATGGCCAGAACAAAAATAAAATTTAAATAAATGTTAAACTACTTTTTCCATGGCTAAAAAGTAATAAATATTTTGGCTAAAAAAAAAGAATGAACTGCCACTGGAAAATTATACAACTAGTGTTTAAAATTACTATGTGTTTACTCCTGTCATCTTCTCCAAAACACCACGATCCAAGTTAAGGTTCTAGTAAAAAGGATCAAGCGAAGACAGTTTGCATTTCTAACTTAGGGCTAATTTATCACTGTTTTGAATAAGTGCATCACTCTCCATTTTAAAGCATTATCAAAGATAACTCCACTCACCAAGATATAGGCGCCCAAAACCTCCCTGTCCTATAAGGTCACCTAACTTCCATTCTTTTCTTGACATATCTGCTAGAACCTCCCCAATATCAAACACTTCAGCAAGTTTCCTTTTTGCAGGGGCTCTTTTTCCAGCAGTCGTCTTCTTATTTGGCATTTTCCCTGGAGAGAGAGAGAAAGGAAGGGAAAATTAAAAAAAGCATAGGTTACATGCTGATCTAACTTATTTTATGTAGAAATCTGTTAGAAGCACAAAAAAGTACAGCTTGTTTAAGTTAAATTTGTTACTGCAAAGATACCTTAAAAGAAATGCAGTAGCAGTTTCATTGGCATGAATTCTAAGTGAAAAACAACTAATTTTTCCAGGAATCACAAAAAACTTTGAGAGCAAAAGTTTTCACAAGAAAAATCTATTAGGAGACCTTGTATTATACATGCTAAAAAAAGAAATCTCAGAATCTGTTGTATTGAATCAATCACATCCACGTAAGTCAGAAAAACTTGGGAAAAAGTAAACTAATGAAATATATCTCATCAGTTTTCCTAGAGTAAAGCTTGCATATTGAAAAATTCCACATCTTCTGTAAAAATAGGAGGACCGCCTCTTAGCTATAAAAAATACACAAAAAAAACTTTAAAAGCTATCCAAACACTTTATTGTTTTTTCTCCTCTATAACTGCAAGCAACAAAAATGAAAGTCTGCTTATTATTTACATGGTAGCATTGAGTAGGTCATCAAAAACCTAGTACATAAGTACCTGTCTTGAGACCCTAAGTGTAAAAGGATAACTGTTCCCTTCTGCCAACCTCAGGTCTCAGATAAGCAATATTTACAGAAAGATGAAAACTGCTGTTAAATAATTGATATTAAGGCTATTGTATTCAGTAGCTAGACTAATAGAAAAACAATATTTTGCTATCAAAAAACTTCCTGAATTGTGTTGATATTCCTTTGTTTCAAGCAAAATCATAGAATCTCACCAATTGGAATGCTATCTTTTTAGGAAATAATTGTGATTCTGTATGACTTTTATCTGCATAAGGTAGAAGAAAAGATCAGTTCTTTGTAAAACAATTTAGGAAGGCCCCTCATGTAAAGAGAACATTAGTTGTTTAATATCATTTTTCCTCTTTCAGCTCTAATGTTAGAGGACTTATTCTAGGACTTATTTTAATTTTCCCCAAAGAAAACTATGCATAACTATAACATCTGTTCCAAAAATACTCCCCCTTCTACAAGACCGGGCAGTATCTTCAGGAAATTTTCTTCCTCAAATAATGTCTGTCACCCAACTAGCATCTGAAGAAAGCAGCCCTTAAATCACTTCTCTGCTTACTAAATGCAAGAATAACTCTTGAGTTTCCTGAAAATCTTATTCTGCCCACGAACACTCAAGTCTGCAGCTTTGATTGACCAAACCCCTAGAGGTGAAATGTAACAGAATAAAGCCCAGCAGTGGATGAAACACCCGGCAGAGGCAGAGAATAATGATCAAGGAGCTCTGGCAATAAGGTAAAGGAAATCACCTGAACTCAACACAAAGGGGGCCCAAGGATAGTCTTTGTTTTAAGAAAACAAGTAAATGAGTAGAACTCGTAACTGTTAAATGGATCAAATGGAGGTGTAAATGCCTCACCGAGCAAGCCGGGCCAGTGTAGTGGAAGTCAATAGGAGGCTCAGTCCAATATAAGCACCCAGAAACTAACTAGCAAAAGAACTTGGAAGAGAATAATGGGTTTGAGCTGGTTGCAATCCTGGTATTCCTTCCCGGTGGCTGGGGACACCAGCATCATGACAGTGAACACATTATAGAGACCAGTACTGAGTATCACATTGATACTGTGACTGAATTGTGTATTGCAATTGCTTTATTTTGCCAAGTGTAAGTTAAAATTGTATCGTTTTCAGTATATTTTGTATTACTCTCCTAAATCAGAAATCCTGTATAGCACCACCTATATTCAAATAAGTAAATTTGATATTAAATACTACATGCTTCATATATGGAAAATCTAGACGAACCTGGTCAGAGTAGTAGACTCTGGCAGAAAGCAGTATGCAGACACTAGTCATTCAATACAGAAATAAATGCAGAAGAGAAGGTGAATCATTCCATGCCAAAGCTGTTTTTTCAGGGTCCTCACTAATTTGAGAAGTATTTTCATGTCATAGAACCACACCTGAATACCTGCTGCGGTTAAATGAGTAACTTCGACAAAAGACTATCACGAAATACTCATATCCCAGGAAGAGATGGTTGTTTATCAATACCTACATTGCACGAGCTTCCTCATTATCACAAAACAGGATGTTTGAAGTCTGCATTACTCTTCCATATTTCCACTTCTATACAGTAACATTCTTCTCTAAAATCAAGACACATTTTACACTTATATTTTAAGAGTAACTTTACCACACAGTTTTATCCACAGTCTTCAAGAAACTCGTCTCTATACCCCTTCATCTCTTTCTTTTTATCTTCAAGGTGATACATACTTTACTGTCTTAGAGGAAGATCCTTCCTCTAGATTTTCTACAGGAGAAAAATGAGACTTCCAAGCACAATAAGCAATTCCAATCGGCTCAGATAAGACCATACCAATAAGAAAGCAATGGTGTCAAAGTGCCAGAAGAAAGAGTGGTAGAAATGACTACATGTTGAAATCACTTTTAAGAGCAGGCCAAAGAGATCACTGCAGACCTTTAAGCAGCTTCTCAGGAGACCCAAATCAGGAAATGGATAAAAACATAGGACAGACTGAAGTTGTTAGAAATGGCAATGGAATAATAAACCAGAAGGCTGAAGCCCCAAGGCTGACTCAGATAAGGAGAAAAAGAAAGCACAAAAATCAGCAGTGTTGCCTAATGTCTCAGATGCTGAACAAGATCACACTCGCTGCCATCTAAAGGATACCAAAACATATCTAAAATGAGCATACTGCCCTCAAGCTAAGAGACAATATATTGTCAATACAAAACAAACAAGAGGGCTTGAAGGACTGCATCCCTTGACCTCTGAGTTATTACAAATAATTCTGGAAAGATTTGAACAGATGCAATTGGGTGCTGCCCATAAAAGATAACTTTGTGGCCTCTTTTACAGTAAGGTTGGCAGGCCCCTGAAACAAACCTACTGATACGCTTCACATCTCTGACATTCACAGTGAGACTCTTGATAGCAGCCTGACTTAAAATATAATTAAGTTTACTTAAAATAGCTCCTCAAGGGTACCAAAGTAAGAGCTGATGCTTCCCTCTTCCATACACACCCCTTATTTTGTTTAACATGATCAATAATTGCATGCCTGAAGGCATTTATTAAAAAAAAAAAAAAAAAAAAAAAAAATTTCCCTTTATCCATAAAAGCAAAAATTCAAAATGGACCTAAGCTTGAACGTGCCCAGCTGGGACCCCTGCCCTTAACAAATACAGTAGATACACATACATGGTTTCTTGGCTGACTACATTCACACCCATCTGTTAAGATGGCACTGTGCCTACTTACAAGTTGGTCAAGCTATCAGTAGGCCATAGGTGCCAAACAGTGATCGCTTGTAATGGGCAGCATGCACAATACCAAGCATTCTTTTGCAAAAAAGCTGTTATCAAAGGAAACACTGTACCAATGGCTGCACTTACTTTCATATTTCTTAGGATAAATCCACTCAACTATGTTCTATTGCTTGAAACCAAAGACACATCAAAACTGTAAAAGTTTACAACATGAAAATCTAGAACTAGGAAAAAATAAAAAAATTATGGAAGAAAATTACATGCTAGTGAAAATTCTATCATTTTCTGTGCTTTTCATCTCACAATACAGCAAACAAGGGTGGTTTGTCTGGAAACTTATGAAGCAACAAACATGACATGGAGCTGCACACTGTACATTGCGCAACTAGAATAAAGTCATCTACTTCTCCCTAAAATCGCCTTTAAAAATTCGACACTGCCACCACTCCAAAAAAAACCCAAACAAACCTACTTTAAACTTTCCTGCATCTCAATTACTTCTTCCCATCAATAAAAACTTTTTATCCCACAGATACTGTGAAGCTTGACTTATTAGTGTCTGCAATCATGCTAAAATCCTTGGAAACAGTGCCATGGATGTCAAGTACTGTGCTATCATTCAAGTATCAGACCTGACCCTACTTAGCTAAGGTGCCTGACAAGAACATTTTTCAAGGTACCTGATTGTAAACAGCAGCATATTATGTGGCTACAATGTGCTCAAAACAAAGATTTTGCTACTAAGAAGTATGAATAACAGACGTCTATTTGTCTAAACTATCTCCGACAGCTTCTTAGTACTACAAAGGTTCTTATTCCACTCCCTAATAAAATGCCTTGGAAGAAACAATACAATGTACTTGAGATAGCACTACTGATGCAAAATTGTCTGTATATCAGTGGTGTTATCTATACAAACGTTGTCTGCAGTGGTTGCTACTTGAGTGATACTTGAACTTAGAGAATAAATATGAATAGCCACTTCTCAATTCTTTTTGGCATCCATTATCAATAAAACTTTGAAATTAATATAAAACAAATTTATTTTGAAAGAAGTATTTCTGTTGTGTGCCAACTCAGACTGGTTTCTCCCTGTTCTTCCTCTTTAATTCTCTGGAAATTGTCATTTTTACAGTTGTTTATGTTAGTAGACTTGTTTTCATTCCCATCTCAGAGAGGGTATGGTGATGACCTGTAGTCCTCTTCATGAGTAGGTAGTCCCACTGCAAGACCTGAAATCTATACATCATTAATACTGATAATTAGTCATACCACAAGAAACTAAGTCTGCCTGGAAAAAAAAAAAAACATAAATTAAGACAAAGAGAAAACAAAACCAAATTTTGCTCAAGGAGTGGGAAAGAAAGAACATGATACTTTAAGATTTCTGCATACTGTAGAACTGTTTCATAGGAGGGATCACACAATAAAATAACTGAAGTGTCACTGACATGTCACACCAAGTGAGGTAGACAGTGGAAAAAAAAAGACCTTCTTGCATAAATCAGGCATTCCATGACTGGTCTATCACTGTGTAACATGTGTGGAAACCTCCATAATTTCCTTACAATTAAGACACCTGACAATTAATGGCACTTACAGAAAAAGAGGCACTAGGGATCTTTTCCCAAGAAATAAAAAATATGTCTTTTTAGGCAAAATGAATAAATGTCATTGGTAGACCACTGTTACTGAGAATCATTTCATGGACCAACTAAATGCCTTTTTTCATTTCTTTTCTAAACAAACCAAGATTACAAAGTTTCAGAATACAGCTTATTCAGAGGTAGGAAACAGTCATTTACAAGAGGAATTACTGTATTACTAATTTTAAATTGCCTTCTCAAGAATACCTTATCTTCTTTTGAACATTTTTTAAGGTTATTCTCAAAATCCTTAATCTCATTCAGTTACTGTCTTGTAAGGTATCAAATCATCTGTCACTTCAAATCACCTCAACACCAAAACAACTGCAAATACCTAATACATTTGCACGAGACACTTAAAAGCTTTTTGATCATTTGACCCACTGTATAAAAATCAATTGCCCTGAAAGTCTTTAGGAATCCTACCACATTTGGGGATTATCCCTGAGAAGCATGTGGACAGCTTATTCCTACAGAGGAAGGCACAAGGTTTTTGACACAGGAATAGTTATAGGACGCTTCGCAACAGCTTTCGTAATTTTGTAAGTGATAAAAAGGGCCCATGGACTTCCTATAAATTAATGAAAGCTTTTATTTTTATTTTGTTGCGCTTGAGCACAAATGGAGAACCAAAAAGAACAACAGAGTCACCCTGCCTGTGACTGCTTCGGCCTTAAACAGGGAAGGCAAATAGAGAGAAATGAAAAGGGAAGAGAAACCACAACCAATGACAGACAAAAACCAGCTCATCCCAACTCACACAACAGGCCTGCTCTGATCCTAAAATCGCAGATTTTTATTTGTAGGCCTATATTTAGATAAATAAATAAATAAGGTTCAAAGCACAACTCAGGAACGCCTCCCAGCCAAGGTGATGCCTCACCAGGATGACTATGAAGGTGACGAGCCTTTAAGTGGCACTGAGCACAACTTGTGCTCAGCATTCCCCAATTCGCCTCAGCGCTAAAACCCCCAAAACACTACACCAGGAACTAAAGTGGCTTAGACCGCTGCCACCAAAGGCAGGTTTAGAGCGCGCAGCCCGGGCAGGTGTGCGAAGGGGGCACTGCAGAGGCCGAGAGTGAACCCGAGGGAGCTCTGCCCCACCTGCCGGCGCCACGGGCTGGGACGGAGGAGGGAAAGGAAAGGAAGGAGCTTTCCCTGCCCCCGGCAGCGGACGAGGAGGAACGGGGCGCGGGCGAGCCCGGCGGCATCACCGGCCTCCCCAGCGAGGGACGCGGGGAAATCCGCCCGCAGCCCGCCAAAAGGGCGGGGGACTCTGGGCATGGCGAGGGGAAGCGAAACGCTTCCTAAAACGGACCCAAGACGTGCGCCGCAGAAGAGACGCCAGCTCCAAGTACCTCCCTCCCGGCCGGGCCCGGCGCCGCTCCTTCCTCCCGGTCCGAAATTCCCGCACTGCCCGCGGGCCCGCGCGCCACGCCCGCCCCGCGACACCTCCCAGCATCGCCCGCGCCCATTGGCCCGCCAGGGGCGGCCTCCCGCCCCGGGCGCGGTGCTTTTTGGGAGATGTAGTCCGAGAGCGTCGTGGGCGGTCCCGGAGGCGGCGGTCGGGGACTACAGTTCCGAGCATACACCGCGCCCGCCAGGGCCCGGGCGCGGGAGTGGTGCGGCGTCGGAGGTGCTTGGGGTGGGCAAGACCTTTGGGATCAGCGCTGCCCGTCCATGTACAACCGTCGCCAGCCCGTGTCCGGCAAGCGCTACATCCGCACATCCATGAGGCACTTCCAGGGATAATGACTCCATCCCTGCCCTGGCCAGCCCGTTCCAAACCCTCAAAACCCTTTCAGTGGAAAACTTTCTGAGAGTTGTAAGAAACCTCAGTGATTTAAGTGGCAGTAGGTTTGGGAACACCTTTGTCAAACTGGTGCAAACCATAGAATCAATCAGGTTGCAAAAAGACCTCAAACCACCAAGTCCAAGCTGTGACTGACCACGACCAGGTCTCCCAGACCTCAGCACTATGTGTCATGTACAGTCTCCTTCAACACCTTCAGAAATGGTGACTCCACCGCTCCAAGGTGATGGAGTCCCTTCCTGTGTGGCAATAACCCCTCTCCAGGAGGCAGGTCAAGACACAGGCCACCCCCTTTCCACAAGCCAAGGTCATGCAGTGATTCTCCATCTGGTGTGACTGACTCCCTGGCCAAACCCAATCCCTCCAGCCACCCCAGTGCCACTCAAATCATGGACTGTTGCTTCTTGCAGCAGCTCTGACCCATTTGCTACCTGATATCACTACGAAGAATCATAGAATCATTCAGGTTGGAAAAGGCCTTTAAAATTGTCAAATCCAAATATAAATGCTACCAAGTTCACCATTAAACCATGTCCTGAAGTGCTCCACCTACACCTCCTTCTTTTGCTGTCAGCACAAATGTCTGCACATCCATACTTGCTTCTGCCAGGCTGTGAAATGGGAAACAGGTGTAGAAGATTAAAAAAATGCCAAAACAGGGAATTTAGGGGATGAGGCAGGAAAATGAAAGGACAGTGGTTTTGTTTTATTAGTTTGATAGGTAATTTAAACCTTTAAATAAACGTGCTATGTTTTCACAGCCGCTACTTTCAGATGCTGCAATTTTAGATGTATTAAATAGCTTAACACAGAGAACTATTGACCAAACAATCACAGAATCATTTAGGTTAGAAAAGACCTTTCAGATCACTGAGTCCAACTGTCAGCCTAACAATGTGAATTGTTAACCTAACTCTGCCAAGTCCACCACTAAACCATGTCCCTCAGGGCCACATCTACAGGTCTTTTAAATACCTCCAGGGATGGTGACTCCACACTCCCCTATGCAGCCAGTTCAAAGCTTGACACCCATTTCACTGAAAAAAAGAAAAAATTCCTAATATCCAATCTAAAGCTCCCCTAGCACAACTAAGGCTGCTTCATCTTGCCCTGTCACTTGCTACTTGTAGAAGAGACCTCCTTTCAGGTTGCTATAGAAAGCAATGAAGTCTACCCAGAGCCTCTTGTCCTCTAGGCTAAACAACCTCAGCTCTCTCAGCAGCCCCTCATTAGACTTGTGCTCCAGATCCTTCACAGATCTGTTATTTTTCTCTGGACACACTACAGCACCTAAAAGTCTGTGTTACAGTGATGGACCCAAAACGGAACATGGGATTAGAAGTGCAGCCTCACCAGTGCCAAGTACAGGGAGATGATCAAAAGCATAAAATGGGTTTCTCAGTATCGTCCTTCACTGTAATAAGTAGTAAGAGCATTCCTGGAATGTGCTGGCTACAACTTTCAAATATGCTTTAAGAATTATTCTAGATTTGATAATCATGTTTGATTCTTCTCCAAAGAGAGGCCTTTGTATCTTTTACTTAAAAGATCTCTAATCTTAAATGAAATGGGCAATCAAGTCTATGTATGCACTATAGTTACGGGTGTTAAGAAGAGTTCACATGCTACTTTTAAGTAGTAAATATGCAGTATATAGAATACTGTAGTATATAAGAAGTTGGAAACATAACATTGCAATGGCTTAAAAGGTATCACATCTTGAATGTGACTTGACAAGAATACATGAAAAGATAGTGCTCAAAATACAGCATGAATTCTTCTAAACTGGCATCTCATAAAATTACCTAGATTGACCTTGAAAGTTTTTGGAAAGTTTTCCGTCTTATGAATCTCCAGAATAAATGGAGAACAGCCATTTCATAAGTGGTTATTCTTTTAGGAGAGATATGTGTACTCAACAGTTCTACAAAACATACAAGTTACATTCTCACTACAAGAAGAATGTTATGAATGTTGCTCAAAATACTCAAAATACTACAAAGAATATTTGAATCCTACCTCATTTAAAAAACAGTTAAAATGTTTCAAATTATTTATTCTCACAGTTTCATTCTACAGTAAGATATCTGAGGCATAGATTAATTAAAATACTTTCTCAAAGTCTTCAGGGTTTATTAGACAAGGTCCAAAAGATAGCTCAAATCTTTTGAGTGGTTTCAGTGCTTTCTAACAAGGTTGGGTAGAATACAGCACAGGATTGCATGAGTGTGAGCGCTCCAGTAAAAACATCAGATTAAAAAAAAGCCAAGTATGTCCAGGTAATGGGATAGTGTTTTCTATTTCAGTTAGAGTCATTTCTGCTTTAGCATATTATTTTTCTGGCTGTAATTCATGGGCAAAAGTTCTGCAATGTATCAGAATCCAAGGTATTGGAGCATAAGATATGTACACACTTTTCACATACAGTTGCAAGTAAGCACGGAACAATCTAAAAATGTAAAAGTAGTATAACTTTTTGTTCTTGAAAGTCAGAGCCATGAAACCTCACAAGATTGTTGTTTAATCTTGTATTAAAACATGTTAAATTACCTTTGGATTTCAAAGTTTATAAAATGACATTGTTATAGTTTTAAATTTTGTCCTTCACATTTCCACTCTTCCAAAAATTGTAAAATTAAACTTCTCAGAACCCCAGCATGTGTTCCCTTTCTGCAGATTGTTTTATTTTTCTATATGAAAAAAATAATGAGAAAAATGAGAGAAGCAATTATACTGTTCACAAACACCTTGCCATACTACACACAATGATTTAAAAAAAAAAAAAAAAAAAGAAAACACCAAAACAAAAACCACAAAACAAACAAAACCCCAAAAACAAAAACAAAACACATGAATGGGGAAACTGTGCCACCACAGACACCTGGTAAAAGAGTACATATCCACTACACTCAGCTGTCCTAACTGAGGTTTGAGAACCATAGATGGGAGTAGAGATTAAGGCCACTGTTCCTAATAATCATCCCAATATTTGCTTCAAATTACAGTCTTCATGAAGTGCTAGACCAAAAAAGTTTTGCTAAAACTGTTGTATGATCAGAGTTCATAAACAGTTTGAGAAGGAACTGTGGTATGATCACCTTCCAAGAAGCAGTTCTTGGCTTTGTGTTACCATCTGCCCACAGTGCACCTACTGTGGTGTGCAAGGATTTATGCTTCCCATCACATCTACATGTTATCCTACAGTGGGAATATACTGACAGTAGGGGAAAAAATTGTTTGTTTTTTTCCTTCCATTCACATTTCACACTATTTTCCTCAGTGGAAAGAGGTATATAAATTAAATGAAACCTATGGGTTTTTTCTCTAATAAGTTTTTATTAATCGTTAAAAGAGTAATCACTCTGAGAATACCAGTGTGACATTCCAGAGTTGTCTTCTTTATCTGTTAATGTACATTCCAAGAGAATTTAAATGATCTGTCTAGTAACCTCAGAGCTTCTGTGTATTTTAGGAGTCCAGTACAGCATCCTATCATGGCTGAGTGCTGGTAAAAGGTGGATAGGAACAAAATTGGTTTTTCCAATCTTTCCAGATGTCTTTACTGTGTTAGACTAAAATATTTTTAGGTAGGAAGTTAAACTTTTGTTTATTAATTCCTTCAGAATTCAGAGCGTAAAAGCCATCATTTTGAATACTCAATCCATTTGATTAGACAAGGTATTTCCTCAGTACAGTTACTACACATCTATCTAAAAAATTACACGAGATAAGGCTGTCACCTAAGTTTTCCTCACCAAGAGAAGGTGCAATGTTTTTTTATGGTAGGATCAACTTTCTAAAGAACTTAATAAAGAATCACTTCAGCAAATAAATATTTACCCTGTATTTCAAACAAAGAATCAGACACAGATATGCTGAGTAAAGTTTGTTTAGCTTAAAGTGACAAAGAAATTTTATAAAGTGTCAAAGTAAGACCCAAATTTCTTGACTCCTGACTTTATATTATGAATTTTTTTAAAAATTTGTTATTTATTGTACCATTCAAAACATTTTAAATCCAGAATTGAAATGTTGAGGCAGGAAAGATCTATGTGAATCTTGCAACTCTTTGAAAATATCCTCTGTATTCATTACCCAAATTAAGTAGTTAAATCATTAAAGGGAGGAATGAAATGTGGGGTAGAAGAGATCCAATCTCTACAGAATACCTGATAATTTAGTTGGGAATGAGAGTGAAGCATTAGAAAAATTAATGAAAATGCTATGGAAGAAAAGCTACAGAGTGAGATCCATTGAAAGCTTTACATTTTTTTCTGGCAGTTTTGTGATGCTAACAGACATGTGATTCGAAGCTGTTAAAGGGAATAATTTTAAATAACTTGAATCTTCTAAGGCTAGAGTTTGTTTGAAGTGCATTAAATTAATCCAAATTAAAGGACTTTCATGAGTTTCTAAAGCATTTGTATGTTTTCTTTGGTCAGGGTCCAAACTCATATTCATGGGCCGTTTTTTTTCTGCTTAAATGACTGAATTGTTTTGACTGTGAAGTGTCTTCACCCATCTTGGTTAGAGCTGTATTTATAGGTGCACATGCATTTTATCTGAGGGGACACTGTGTATCCTGCACTCATGCCCACAAACAGTACATGGAATCTAACTATAACGATGCAAAGAACTTCTGTTTATCATCAAACATTTCATATATCCCATTACATGTGAAAGAATTATTATCTGTCCTGTTGCAGTGCAATGCTTTTTCCCTATAATGGAATTTTACTCTGCAAATTTATTTTGGTATTAAAAGGTTCCACTTTATAATGTCTATGGTTCAATCAGTGATCTAAAAGGCACTTAAATACTTTGAACAAGATACATAAAATGCCTTTATTGCAAAGCTTTGCTGTATCTACCAATTTTACCATTGATCTCTTTCCATGTAAGGCAGTTCTGGAAGCTGCCTGTGCTTTATAAAATCACATGGTGGCTTTTGATCTCCAGCTGGTGATTAAAGCACATTATGGAGGTTTGAAATTTTCTTGTGGTCATTAGCATACCTCCAAACTCTACTCTGCTAAATAGTAGTGTTGTCACTACACACTGTTTAAATAAGAAACCAGAATTCTATAAACTTATTATTTGCTATCTTTTGCAGCTCAGAGGATACAGGTCTCTTGAATGAGGTGAAGTTATACTTAGCTGTAGACTCATTGATCAGATAGTGATTTCTTAAGGTGATTAGTTTCTAGCAAAATGCAAGAAAGAATAAGGCTATATTTTTTAAAACCCTCATTTGATGCAAACAGGCAGAGCTGTGTACCTTGGACTCCCTATCTACAGTTCCATATTTCCTGCTACTTAAAGACATCACTATCACTTCCAAGGTCACCAAGCTGTCACAGGTTTTCTACAGTGGATTTTTAAACAATGCAGTATTAACTCTTTGGCTTGAAAATAGAAAAAAAAATAACATCTTTCTGCCCATTTTGAAAATGTATTTGTATGGTGGAAGAAATAAAGGATCACCATGTACTTGTTATTTTCTCTAGCAATCTCTTCATTTCACAGAAAGTAAACATGAATGTGCATTGGGTCTGGCTGATATGGAGTTCGTTTTCCCTCAGCAGCTCTCACAGTGCTGTGCTTTGCACCAGGAGCTGGAAAGGTGTTGATAACACACCAGTGTTTTGGCTACTGCTGAGCAGCAATGACACAGCATCAGCATAGTCTCCCAACATTTCCCACGCCCCCACATCAAGGAGCTGCTGGTGGGCAAGATCCTGGGAGAGGACACAACTAGGCCAGCTGACCCAAATTAACTGAAAGTATATGCCATACCATATGATCCAGCTCAGATAAGGAAAGGAGTAAGAAGGGAGGGTGTTGGTTATTTACAGTGTTTGTGTTCTTGAGCAGCCACTACATGTGGAAACGCCCTGCTTCCCGGGAAGTGGATGAGCATTGCTTGCTGCTGGAAAGTAGAGAATAAACATTTTTTTTTTCTTACTCTGCTTGTGCATGGGCAAACTTTTGCTCTTGCTTTAGTAAACTGCTTTATCCCGACCTTTGAGTCATTTTCCATCTTAATTTCTCTCCCATGTCCAGCTAGGAAGCTATAGAGAAGCTTGGTGGGCACCTGGTGTCCAGCTAGGTTGTCAACCCACCACAGAATGTGAGCTTTATATATTTATCTTTCACTGTAGTCTATTGCATTGCACCTTATTTACCTATTTTTACCAACTATTTCTTATTAGGAAGCAAAGTTTACTGAATATTACCCAGATACAGAAGAAAACATAATATTTGTTGAAAGATAATACTGTCAGTAAATACCAAATAAATTCCAAAGGCTTTTTAGATGTTATACCCCATCCCCTCACTCCCAAAAATAGAATGAATAAATATAGGTAACCTTGTTTCTGATAACTCAGCAGTTGCAGGCTTTTAAAAGAGAATAAAATCTGGGTCAAGGGAAGAGTATTGGCCTAGAATAGATGTTTCAGTTGTAAGGGAGACATTGGAAAAGACAGTAAAACTTGTGGAAGAGGTAGGCAAGCAAAATACCACAGTTAGCAGATATCAGCAGACCAGTATAGGAACACAGCTTTGAGTCAACTATACTTTGTGGCAAAGCACTTTGATTTATATGAATTTAGGAAATAATAGTTTCTCATCTCTGCATTTACCCACCCGTTTCACAAGAGAGAGCACTAAAAGTTTTATCATTTAGGTAACATTTTTATTTCTAAACAATCGTCTAAATACTTATGATCTTTTATAAGGTTGGACACTGCAGTTTTTGTCCAAGGAGAGAAGAATAACCAAAAAGTTAGTGAAAATAAGTACACATTACATCCTTTTTGAAATCAGAAAAGTTAATCCATATTAATATAAATAGGTATTTGGTGTATTAATTGTCCCATACAAACTTTCTTTGAGAAAGTAGAAGGGACAGAAGTCATGGTTTCCTTGGGAGGAGATGTAATACAATAAAAATTAAAAATAAACCCCTGCATTTCGTTATAATCCATACTTTTTTTGTCTTCTGGCAAACATTATTATACAGAACTAGCTGTCTGGAGAAGGAAAAGTACTTACAGAACTGCTGTTCTGTACTTGCTCATAGCATGGAATTCTTTCTGTCATGCTGCTGTACTGCATAGTTTTGGTGTTCATGACCATGCTAATCTACATAAAATTTACATGACATGTAACAAAATGTATGATTTGCATAAGAACTGGTTTTCTACGAGTCTCAAATGGCACTGAGAAGCTCTAAAGAAAATACTTCCACTAGGTGTCTCATTGGTTTCAACATACTCCAACCCAAAAGCCAGAAATGCTCAAAAAAATTTAACAAAAATACAGTTAATTACCACTGACATTCCCTCCTTCATTACACCAGTACACCCTGAATTTTATCACATGCATTATTGTAATCAAGCTGTCAATCAGATTTTGAAATACTTTCATTTTTGACATAATTACAGCAGAATCCCTACAGCCCATCTAGAACATGGATATGGCAAGATTGATACTGTGTTACGAAATGTGATCTGACAAAAAAAACCCTGATGCTTCTGTGCAAAAATTAAAGAAACACTGAACTGCTAATGCATTTACCCTGCAAATGTGTTGCATCAGGTAAAATGTCAAGAGTTAATATAACTGCCTGGCCATTCACTGTTCTTCTGCTTTAAATGCTTAAATGTTGTCTAAAGTAAAATAAAAAGAAAAAAAAATATATATATATAAAAGCTCATATGAGAGCTCATCCAAGATCCACTTTAGGGCAGCACGGACCCTTGAGGCTCACAAACTCATACACACACTTCATGCAGTGGATCAATCAAAAAGCCTTTATTATCATACCCAACCTTGTATTTATAATCTGTGCTTTTCAGTTACATCATTATATCAAATGATTGGATAGGTTAAAACTATCTATTCTCAGGCCACCTAAAGTCCACAGTCCATTGGTCTAATGTTAATTAACTCCTCCTGAAAGCTCATCCCATGATGGCTTTCTAAAGGAATTTTGGGAGTACCAGCAGATGTTCTTCTTATAGATTAGTCCCACTCCAAAGCTGAGAACTGCTCTCCTGAAATATGTAAACACAGGCCTATTTTTTCTGGGAACTGTACAATGAATTGTTCATAGAATATTCACAGAATATCCATTTTCTGCATTCTGCCACAGTTGTCTATGTCATTTTTATTTTTGTTTAAAAATCTATAGCTTTAATTTTCTTAATTTGAACCAACTGTACAGAGAACTTTTTTGGTTTTAGGCTTACAGCAAAAGATTTAGAGAAACAATCAGAGGAGAAAGAGGATGCCAAGGAAAGAGTTGGGCTCACAATGAAATTCCTCTGAGATAATTTCATCTACGAAAAGCCACAAAACTAGTGGGCCATTGGATTGGCATTTGCAAACAGCTGCTCATTGATTTAGATATCTGTAGTACATATTGATATCTTTTTTCCAAAAATTTCATGTTCCTGCTTTTTGGTGTATTGTGGGGAACATATTTTTATGTTAACACTTCAGAACTTAAGAGATATATGCAGAGGTGGAAGGCTCTTTAGTTGGAGATCCATCTGTCAGCAATTACAAGGGTTCCCCTGAACACATATGTTACAAACTTCAGCCTGGCTCAGGTGAGTGTTAGTCAGATACAGTCTCTCTCACTTTTGAGAGAGCAGTTTGTGTTTTAAGCAAGAAGGTAATTTTTACCATCTGATGACTCTTTCATGGCCTCTGTGAGTGAGTTTGCAGACCCCAGCCTGATTTTATGTAGACAGATGTCCTCCTTCACAAAAACAACTGTCACAATTGGCAATAATTGTCACACATGCTGGCAGCTGCACAGGCTCAGGATGAATGGATGGGAGATAGGAGGGTATTCTCACTACAAAGAGGCAGGTGAAGGTGGAGGATGTTTGCGATACAACTCACAGTGCTGCATTTTCAGTATGTGGTACCATTAATGCAAGCATCTTCTATGTGACCAGTGCTCTTTGCTTTAAAGGCCACTTGTTTAGATATTTGTAGACAGGTATTCCACTAGGATAACTTGATCTAAATGTGCATGGATATCTTAGAACAATCTTTTATCTGATAGTAAATTAATAAGTTCTTTCTTTCCAATGGCATGTGAGGAAAACTTCAAATAGATTTTTCACTGGAGAGATATGCAAGGCTTTTAAGAAGTTGCAGAAATACGCATGTAGCTTCACACACAGTCTCAGCACTTCTCCACCCTCGACTTTAGGAGACACATTCTCTTCCTTATCTCCGTCTTCTTTCTGTCCTCAGGGTCTCATTTGCTTATTTTCCATATCACTGGCACTGGCCCTGTTATTCAGAGAACTACTGTTTTACTTGAGTATTATCTCACCTCCTAAGACCTCTGTTTTTAAGATCTGTTTTTTCAAGCTGAGTTGCCGTATTTCAGCAGACATCTGCTGAAAGCATTGAATTAATTAATGTAGCAGTAGTAACTAAGAAAACATGATTAATCAGTTTTGTCCTCTGCCACATTTAAATTACCGGGGCAGAGAAAAATCATATAGAATCTCATGGGCTCTTGGGTTTATGATTTGTTCTTGGGGAATATATATTAAATTTCTTCCTTTTCCTTCCTTTCCTCCACCTCCTTCTTTCCCTTCACATACTTGAACCTGACTCCATCCACGCATATGAAAGATGACCTTGCATATCTCATGGTGGAGGTGAGGAGTTCTGCATTCCCTGCAGACTGCTTTTTGATGGGAGATGCCAAGCTTAGTCCCTCTCCAGCTGCCTATAGCATTCAACTGAGGCATAGTAGGAAGAAAGTGTTTACTATTATTGAAACAGCTAATTTTTTCAGTAAAGATGTGTCTTTGAAGATATATGATATAAATAAATAAAATGAAATAAATTATATAAATAAAGAAGCAAGTTCAGCAGTTCTTATGACACATGTGACAGTATTCTAAACTGTCCACTAAACATTTTTCATTCTCCCTGGAATATCAACATACTGACTGTAATATTTCTATTGGTATTCTTTTACTTGCTAATAATCAAATTGCAGCCATCAACCTTTTCATTTAGAACTATTTGCTCCAAAAAGTAAACACAGCCATTTGAAACAATTTTGTAGCTATGTCAGATGGAATGTAAGTTTTCAATTGTTGAATTGTAGGACTGCCACCTCGTAAACATATTATAATGTATATTGGTCTATTTTTGTGAACAGCTGAATAATAATGTACTTTAAAAACAGTTTGAAATGCATCTTCTAAGATATAAAGCAGGGAGGATGACTAATATGAGAACATGGCATTTCATAGCAAACCTAATGAAAGCTTGTGAAAACTACGGTATCTCATCACCACACTGCCTACATTGGCTGCAATACAGTCAATATTATATTGACTGCTAGAAAGGCTATAAGTCTAAAGCATTCCATCTCTCCTGATGAAAGTAACTGAGCTGGGCCAAAATTGATGGGTAAAAGAGTAAATCTTCCAGTTTCATGAATTTTATATAGCTTATTCTTGAATATTTCTTAGAATTGTGTCCCGTCTTGTTGACCAAAGTAAACTTTGCTTTTCCTTCATTTTCAAAGAGTCTTTTGAGAATGATCATTAAAATAAGAACATAATTTTACTACATAATTTATCTGCAGAGCCCCAAAATAGACCCTGCTTTGCCTGCATTTCTAGTTCAGAAAACTCAAGAGGGTACAACTACTTTTAAAAGGATTAGATTGTCTGATCAGGAGTTTTATCCTTTTTATTAAGTTATTTCTTTAAAGTTTAAAGTGTTTGATAACTGTTTGTTGTTTACTTGGCTTTATACTGTTGGTGCATGGGACAGCCTTCCCAGCAGAGGGACAGTTCTGCCTGGCTCAGGCATGAAATCATCCATCCTGTTTGCTTGACCCTACGTGGAGACAGAGCTGAACTAGCCCAAAGCGTGCATTCCATCTCTCTCTACTACTCTTATAGGCTGTTATTCAAGAACATGTTTTCAGATGAAAAGCTGCAGTCAAGTATCATGGAGCACTTATTCAACATAGATGCTGCATTGCTTCTAACTCTTAATCAAGACCCCATGGTATCAGCACAGAGGACCAGAAGACGCCCCTCCCCACCCCCCACCAGACATCAAAAAGAAAACACAACTGTTCCAAAAACTAAAAAAGAAAAAAAGTTCTGTAAAACCAGCTTCAACATTTTTCTGCCACTTCAACACTGATATCTTTCTGCTGTAATTTAGATCAAGCTCAACATATAATTGTTCAGTGATGAATTTATGTGTCTTATGAAAGAGGAAGAGGCTCTGTTTGGGAATGCTCAGAATCAGGTTAAAGAAATTTTTCTCTTATAAAAAGAAGCAAAAGGGGAAATGATACGCATGAAAATTTGTCTTTTTTTGTGCTATTGGTCAGATAAGAAAACCTTTCCCTGAAAATGTAGTTTGTCACATCTCTGGATTTCCAGAGCATCTGTTGGAAATATTAAATCTATTATATCATCCTAGAATGATAAATGTGTATGGAAGGAAGAGTTATGCATATGTAGGTGTGTACCTTCCCAGGGATATCCTAAAAAACATTTGTACCTGGGGTTTGCAACAAGCCAGAAACTGTGAATAATCAATTCACCTAACAGGTATAATATAGTGGGTAGAAGTATTTGTGTTTTATTACTTACCTAGATTCTAATTTATTATGTATAATAATATTTAGTTACCAAACACTCAAAAGATGGAAAGCATAAAAATCAGAAAAGACATATGGATAATTTTCTTTATAGAATGGCATATTTAACTTACAGCCCCAAGGTTGTTTTATTTTTCCACCAAGGGAAAACAAGCATAAGATAAGGGATGCAGATTATTATAAAACATCTTAAAAGTTCTTTACAAAACACCATTTTTAGATGAAGGGTTTTTTTGGGTTTTGTGTTTGTTTTGTTTCTTTTTTATTTCCAAACTAACAACATAGCATAATACAAATCAATCTGTCAGCCCTTATGTGGTCACTTTTGCAAGAGCCATATAAGCCTAGATTGAATATGAATCATTAAAGGTGTGGTCTAATAATGTTTTATTCACCTTTGATTCATTGTGAATTTATATCTCACATTAATAATAAGGTGTAAAATCTTTCAGGTTACTAATAAACTAAATAGTCAGAACATTAAAATAGTCTTACTTTCTGGTATTATACTAACAGGAAATAACACCAAGAAATCAAAACCACCATGAGAAGTATATACACAGAAACATTCAGAAAACCCATAGAAGATGTTCCAAGAAAGAACCAGAAGGGACATTTGCCTAGGAATAAAAGAAGCCTGGGGATTTAACAGATGAGTGACAGAGATGACAGCAGGTTGGAGTGGACAGCTGAGGGGTTTGGTCTGGTGGCAAGGAGAAGAGAATTGCACCTGGTGTTCTGGGCACAAAAGTTGTTGAGAAATAGGTAAAGCAGAAAGAGGGCAGACAGTCCAGACAGAAAAGGGCAAGGAGAACCAAACTTAAGCTACCGGAGAGAAGACTTGGCAAACTGGAAAACCTTTTCAATTCAGCACTGATTAGAAAAGAAAAGGATAAGCAGGGGCAGGAGAAGGAGGAAAAAAAACATATCTGTTTCACAGATCTCCACTGCTCTAGTAAGTAAGCATTTTCCAGCTGAGGAAAGAGGGAAACTGGAGCAGACAAGGCAGCAGGTAGATGATACTTGCCAACTTCAAGTTCCTAGACAAGGTTGTTTAGCATAGTAGACTTGGCACCTGCCAAGTTGACCGTTTACAATTGTTCAGAATTCTACTTGCCCCCTTTTCACTGCATGAAAGGATCCTGGGTCACTTGCAGAGAATACGTAGTTTAGAATGTTATATGATAAAGATGAGTATCAGGAAAAATGTGAATTGTACAAGTAAAATTAGGGATATATTGAGGAACAGCTTTTTACCTGCTACCGTGCAGCTCTGCCAATGCACTTCAGGCTTGACTTGCAATACCCTGCATAAAATTTCAGTGCTGTCTCTCTTCAGAGCAGTGACTCAGTTCACGCTGAACTGTGCCACCTCTGTAGCAGAATATAGTCTGTTGTATCTGTTTTATAACCTTTATGACTCAGAATACAACACAGTTATCATGTAAAACAGAGCAACTCCAAAAGCGTATTTCTAATGCAGACAATATGATACATTGTCATTCAATGAGTAGTTCAAATTTCAGGCTGGTACACAGAACTTTATCTTAAATAAAAGGTTGCATTTTTAACAAGCTGCATCATGTTTTTCAAGGTCCAAAGGGGAGGACAGGAAAGGGTGAAGCTTGGTTGTCTTTTTACTGCCATCATTACTAACCAAAACATAGGACTGGACAGCTCAGGGACCTGAAGCATGGATAGTTTCACTTTCTGGTCATAGGCTGGATTTAAACTTTGATCTGTATCAAGATGTGTAGGAAACCAATGATTGCCAATTTATGTAAAGCAACTCTCAAATAGTTTGGTTGTTTCAGTACAGTTCCTGCAGACAAACAGGGTACAAACAACAAAAACCAGCCCTATCATTATTGCAGACTGAATAGCAGCAAAGGGTTAGAGTTTATCTAAGCAGGGGTCTATTCTGAAGCATCTGTTTACTTTCTGGTTTGATTTTATGCAGAGGCACAAGCTCCAGCATACACCTTACTTAGTCCTGGTCTGTGTAAGGCAGTGGTAAGGAGCAGCCACAACAAAGCCATTTCTGTTCTCCATGGAGACTAATTTATACCCATCTTTTACGTGAGGCTTTGAAAGTGTTGTTACAGAATTTAAAGCAAAGGAAACTTCACAGTTCTCAATAACATGACCATCATGACTGCTCTGATCTTCATATCTTTAACAAAATATGTTCAGATTTTCCTTGAGAAATAATTTCTTCACAAGCTGAATAACTTAACTTATACTGCTAGCAAAGATTTCTTTTGTGACACATTGAGCCATCCAGTGGCACAGGCTGAAAAGACTACTACATCTACATGTTAATGCATTTCTCTAGTGCCTTTCATTATATGAGAGATATATTAGTGTCTACAAAAACCAACCAAACAAAAATAACCCCAAATAAAATAACCACAGACAAACACAACAAGAAAATACCTGTTCAGTGATAACTGCAAAGAGCTAAAGAAAATGAACATTTCTGATCATTTAAGGTCAGACAGAAGTAGTCTCTTGGCATTGATTTATAGAGAAGAGGGACAAGAAAAGAGAAAGAGAACAATTAAAAATTCCAAGAAGTAAAAGTTTCAAATTCAGTGTTTGGGCTGCACATCTACCCTTAACTCACTTCTTTACACATCTGTGCTTTTCTATGTAGAGCAGTTAAATCAGATCTCAGTCTTTGATCACCTGCGAATTTTTATCATAAGAGTTTGAGTTCATTCATTTTCTCCAAATCACCTCACTTTTGTCAATGCCAGAGTCTTGTGACGGCAAAACAATTTTTTAAACTGCGTTTAAAAAAAAAGGAAGAGATAAGTATCTATGCACAGAAGCAGAGACCAAACCACTGAAAGCTTAAATGAGCAAATAAGAAAGTATACTGCGAATTTTTTATTTTTTTAAATTTTTTTTAAGACTGTGAGAAACTAAATACTGAATAATGGTGCTATAGCAATTGTGGGTAGAGCTTGGCTTAGTGTGGGCTATAAAGAAAGATCATTAACAAATAAAATAGGGAACACCTCAGGGGACACGCCTACAGGCAGTTTGTCACTCACTGGTTTTAACATTTCATTTCAAAATTTAATTACATATCAATTTCTGAATGCCTAAATAAAACCAGCCTCTTTGCATGGCATCAACGTGCATCAGCTTTCAGTGATAAATTCAACGCTGTAACCAAATTCCTCTTCCCAAACTTTAAGGGGAAAGAATAATAATGGAAAAATGGCCAGAAATTACAATCCTGGTTCCAGCAACCAACAAATCATCTAACAAAAGTAAACAATGTTAATAACAATAACTCATCACTGATGCATTAGAAGCAATAGTAAGGCCTTACAAAAAAGTATGTATGAAACAAGAATATTTTGCACTAACTTTGCAAAGAACAGGACTGGAAGCCTCTGGTATCCCTGGTTAATAAGGAAATGCTTCATTGATCACAAAAGCAATGGAAGTCTTCTATCATTCTAGTAAAATTTATGACATGTGGGTCAGTAAGAACCATTGTAGACTTCATGGGACTCCCTGCTGTCAAATAGATCATTGCAGAATCTGGGTATAGCTACTTTAGGATGTCATATAGAATGAAAAGTGGTCTGTTCTGGAAACAAACTAAAAGCACTTGTCAATGTTTCCCTTTCTGAAGTAACTGCAGCAGGTCAGATCAACGTCCGAATGATGGAGCAGGTCTACTTCATGTCACAATATACACTCTTGATGTCTGTTTTTCTCTTAGCAAAGCAACCAGTAGTTGGAAGAGACCAGTAGCATAGATCATGTCAGGATTTCAAGTTTTTATCTGCCAAAAATAAAGATAGCTACATTTTTTTGAAGTAATCATTAGCTACTTGGAAATTTGAACTGTTGTGCAAATGTGTGAGCTGCCTTCATTACTGCTATTATTGCATTTTTCATCAGAGGCTTATTGGGCCAGCAGTTTCTATGCTTCACAAACAATTCAGAACAGTTGTAGTAGGCTTAGCTGTGTTCTGCAGCAGGTGGGCAGAATGAGACTGTAAACCATCTGTCCATTCCTAGATATCCTAGACACATATCTCCCTATTTCTATAATACTCAGAAGTTGTTTCATTAGATCACTGATAATATCAGCTCCATTTGTACATGAGGAGTGAAAGGCCTGGGGTTCTTTTTTGATTCCTACAGATTGGAGTTCAAGTCTGTAGTGTCCATTTTTTTGCAGCAGCAGTTTTCCACTCACTGGACAATCTTCATCATCTCCCACAGCATCTCTCCTTACCAGAAGCTTCTTACCTACCTCTTTGTGTGGCCTGTAGGCAGAGTGAGTCAGTTTACAAAGAAAGAGACTGGTGTGATTTTGCCCTCTTCATGTTAATTCACTTTGTTCAGGCTATTCAGCATATAAGATATTCAGAAATATCTTAGTGTAAATGGGCTGATCTAGTCTCCAAGTTTCATAGTTGCACTATTCATATGTTAGTGTACTCCTACCATTACCCATAGTATTGTAACAAACCACACTGAAGTGTGCAGTATCCTGGGGTAATGTTAACTGTGGGTTGTGTCAATCTGAAGCAAAACATGAGAGGGTTCATGTTCCCTCCAGCACGGGAAAGGACAGTTTTGCATAAGGTTGTTGAGCTTATGTCAAAGAGCAGATAGCAGTGCCAGGAGTCAGAGGTGTGACTGCATGGAGCAGACCAAGGGCAGGTGTCTGCTCCCTCGAGCTGCAGAATCTGAGGCCGGGGCCAAGCTGCTCTCCCACTGCCCAGGCTGGTGGGGCTGTGTTGAGGTTGCTGGTGCAAACAGCTCTGAAGGCTGTGACTGTACAGATGAGTAGCCCTCCTGTGCCTCTGCAGAAGACAGCTTCTAAGGGCTAAGAATCATAGGCTTTTTATTTAATTTTAAATTATCACCAATATTCCCTACTTGGTTTGAAAGCAGTAAGTCCTGGGCACAAGGAGACTCTGTTCAGTAATTCTTACTATCAAGTACATATTCATACAAAGAACTGCAAAATTTCCATGGACCTGTACATGTTTGGACAAGGTGTTACTGGGAAGGCATCCTGTCAGCAGGCAGCTGACTGTGCAATCAGAACAGAAGCAGTGAACTGAGAAGCTGCACCTCCTCTGATTAATAGTGCCCAATATGACCCTCTTCCTGATCAGATCAACAGTGTATGTTGTGTCTTTGCCTTTCCTATAGACACTGTTGATGTGCTAAGGCGAGGGAACGTGGTTGTCCTATTTGCTAGAAACCTTGCAAACAGAGAAATGATTAAACTGCAGAGAGGCACTAGGCTCAGACTCACAACCCTGTTAATTGCTTAATAGAGTATCGTGTGTAACAGATTCTCTCTGCCATGGTAAGGGGCTATCTTTGCTTGGGCACTTAGCCCAGTAGCAAACACAAGCTGGTTCAGCTTCTCAGGGCCCATAGTGCAGTGCAGGGAGGCATCAAAGTCTTGGGAGAAATTGCTTCCAAAGTTTCTGGCTGTATTGTGAACCAGAGGAAAGTTTCTGTCAGGAATTTCCAGTAGATTGAAGGGGCTGCAGGTTCCCAAATGGACAGTGGCCAGTGATAGCTCATTGACACTCGGTAACACCAGTTCTGGTTGAAGCATTGAATAGATCTCTAAATTGTGAGGCACTGAGGGTGCAAAGGTTGTTGCTGGCAGCACCAGGGACCAGTTTAAGGCTTCGGTTTTACTTAAACCTGTGCACTCTGCTCATGCACGGCAAAACCTGCTGCCTGGCCTCGGACTATTACCACGTTTCCTTGACGTCTTCCTCAGTTATTGCCCGGACCCCCCACTATATATGCAGAAATCGAGGCACGTTCACTCAGTGCAAAACGCCTTTATTTTGACACAAGAACGGCAAGAGCCTTGTCGTTCTCAAAGCAGCATAAACACATCATGTTAGCGCAGAAGTCCACGGAGTGACTCCTGGGCCGACGGTGCATCCGGAGCTGGTGGCGCCGGCGCTGCCCGGGAAGGCAGCGGGGCTCCCCGCGGGGTGCAAACCATCCCCCCCCCGCTGAACAAGAGACAGCGGTGTGAGAAGGACTTGGTGCCCTCCTGGGCTCTGCCGGCAGCCGTGCCGAGCTGCTGCTGCTGCCCCGGCAGCAGCCGGGCTGCGGGCAGCTGGAGCGGCAGCACCGAGCGGCACCTCGCCCGCCCGGGGACCGCGGCCGCGCCGCTGCAGGCGCTCCATCCTCCTGCGGGGAGCGCGCTGCTTCTGCTGTCAGGCTTGGGACTGACGCGAAATTAAATTAAACTCGTCTTCCTGGCGAACGGGAGGGTAAGGCAAACTTTGAGCTGGAAATTGGGTATCATGAAAAGCACTCGCTGGCGGATGTGTTACGCACACACCGGCAAAGTCACACTCACCTGGGGGTCACGCAGCAGTAACACCGACACTCCATCTGCTTAGCAAGAAAGCCAGCGTAGTGTTAAAAAAGCAGCCAGGATGCTCAGACCAGATTGGACTTTAGATAGGAAATTATCTTTTCAAATTTTGGTTGAACGATAAGAAGCTTTTAAAACTAAAGAAATGAATGATGTATGCAAAGCTGTACTTGAAATGATTCTGGTGTTGCAAATTGCCATGCTCTTACTGTGGAGCTGATGAAAATAAATGAAGCTCTGCGTTGCTGGGCTTTTTCCTCCCCCTTCTAATAAATGAAATGAAAAAGCCCCATTATTGTGCCACCTGCTTCAAATTCCTAATTGTGGTAACTGAATTCTGAAATTATTTGTTAGCTCTGTAATAACACAGGCATTAAAAATACTGAGAGGCTATTAAGTTCTTTAAAACCCAGCATTGGATAAAAAGGTGCAGCTATCTTCAGATTTTTATTTCCATGAAATAACTTTTCCAGTAGAGAAATGTGTTCAAATCCTACAAGTGCATCCTGAAAAAATCCCTATTAATGTACCAGTTAGAGAAGCTGCTAAGACCTGGGAGAGGTCCACTGGCATATTAAAATATTTTTTTTTTTAAGTGCTGTATGTCATTCTGTTCTGTTCTATATTTTTCTAGCATAGAAATGTAAATATTTCAGAAGACAATAGTAATCACATGAAATACGAATGAAATATTCCTAATGAACAGGTAGGTGTGTGTGCACATATGTATCTCTGAAATGTTTGTAACCGTTGAATCTCTCTGTATGCCTGAACTACTGCTGCATGTGTGTATAAAGCATCTTATTGATTCCTAAAATTTGGGTTCTCATTTTAATAATGTTCCAATTTAAATATATATATATATGCATATTACAGATTTTTATAAAAAATAGTTACCAGAACAAGGTAGAAAGGGTTGTTCTTGAAATATTTTTTCAATACAAATAATTTTTCTAGGTATCCAAATCCCATTGTTTTGTTCTTTTTAATGTGAAAGGACTGGAATCTGTAAACAGGTCTTCTGCGAAAAGTTGTCCCACATATGTCCTACGTAGTCTTTTTTTTTCTTTTTCCCTCACAAATACATATATGGATAATGCAGACATACACACACATATATACACACACAGAGATTTCTAGACAAGATGCAACCATTTCCCTTAGATTAACTTCTGATATGTAAAATCCCAGTACAGAAATGAGTAAAGGGTTAAAATAACAATCTGAGAATTCAAGTCAGCTGTGACAATATTCAGCACATTGAACTGCTGAAATCTACACGGAATTAGACATCCCTTTGCCCACCGAACCAAATTAACTAGTTTGTTATTACCTTGCATAAGCATCATTTTAGAGGACCAGGGATAGGAAGAAAAGGGAGTATATCGCCTCACGCTTATTACCAGGCAGCTCTTGCAAAAGCTCACCCACTTGCTGCCTTCCCCACTTCCAAGCTCTGGAGACAGAAGTTACCAAGCAGCCTCAGAACAAATCCCAATAACAACAATTCTCTCTCAGCTTTACACTGGCACACAAAGGTGTCCTGTTGGCAGCAAAACCTGGCTTCATCAAACAAGAGGCTATTTCAAACCCAAATGCAAACACTTCTAATCTGACTATTTAAAAAAGAAACAACAGAAAAAGAAGAAGGGAACAAGCAAAGAGCTCTGTTGACAAAAGTGATTTTAACAAAAAAAAAAAAGTTCACTCTAAATTGATTGAACAGAAAGTACTTGCAAGTGGAATTTAACAGATGCTATTTAAATGATATTATTAAGGCTGCAAACAAGAAACAAATACAGATCTTGTAGGGATGAAGAGGAAAGGAAAAGTTACACATTCTCAGTTAATTTATTTGATTATTTTACCTCCGTTGTCATATACAGATTGACAAACTCAAAGTTGTGTTTTGATTGAAATTTAAAATTGTATCATGATTAATTTGTACATACATATTTTAGCTCTTGACTTGCTTGCAAACTAGTTATTACAATTGCTGATTTGATTATGTGCTGGTTGTACTTCACAAAGAGCCTGAACCAAGGTACTGGCAAATCCTGCCTGGCTTGGAAGCCGTGCTGCCACACTGTGTGCTTGGCCACCTAGGCCATATGCTGTTATTCCTGCCCCTCAGTTGGATAACGTCCTCCACCACAAAGAATTCCCAAAATGGCCACACAAAGATCTATGCACTTTGACTTGCTGGAGCTGAAGATTTCCATGTGTGCACATCTAGAGCTATTGCACTATATTAATTTTCGAGCAATATTTTTAAGCAAAATTATGATGAGAAAGTCTTTGTGAAAAATGTACAGAAGAGGGCAAAACTGTGAGTGATCCTAGCCTTGTGGCTCTTACACAAACAAGTGTTTGTGAATATTTCTGTAATACTAACCACATCTTATTTGTAATACACTGCATGACATTAGAAAGAGAATATTTAAAAATACAGTCTCACATCTGCAGAAAGAGCAGCGCTAATTATGAGAAAACACAGAAAATGGACATAAAATGCAGTAACATATGCAGAGGGTTTTTTTAACTCCTCCAAAAGTAAACTGAATAAAAAATCTGGTAAAAGGGGAATAAACCAAGCATTAAATATAAACATGCGTGACTATCTGTCTAGAGTATCTTATTTAGATTTTTCAGCTATTTATTGTCTGTTAATTTCCTGTGTTCCTGTTTTTCTATTGAAACATCAAACACCAAAGCACAAACCTTCAAACTGCCTCTGGTTGTTTAATAAATACATACAGAGACATTTTCTATATGCTTAATTAGATGCCAAAGGTATGTGGTGTATGTCCTGAAATACCTGCATTTTGACGAGTGACTAACACAAATCAGCGGTCTTTTTAATTCGTCTCATGTAAAAGCCAAACTTTCCCTACCGTGATTCCCTTTCAGTCTTTTGTAATGAACTTCACCAGAAAGCTTGTAGGTAGCAAGTTTCATCTATATATCTAAGGCTCAATATGATTTTTTTTGTATTAAAAATAAAGAGAAAAAGCAGGGGAAATATTTTGAAAGTCAATTAAAATTTTGTGTACGTTTTCATTTTTTAATGATAAATTAAGTTACTAATTTTGTCCGTGCTCTTTGTAGACACTGCAGGTTTAATTGCTAATTGTTAACTGCGAATGAATACATTTGCATATTAATTAGCTCCCAATTTACATTTTTAATTTGCTTCCTTCAAAAGGTGCAAGATAAAAGGTCGTGTTATTTTAAATAATTTATGCTTTATTGCATGAAATACGCTAATATGAAATGTGCCTACTAATTTTAACCCCTTTTCTAAGAAGCAAAGTGAAGAACATTAAAAAGAAAGACAAATCTGGAGGTGTTTAGAAAAACAACATCATGCCGTGTTATTCTTCAGCATTAGAACTTGATTTTTTCCTGAAGCCCAATCTGGTTGAAAATTAATGCATTCTTTCCTTCACCATTAGTTTAAAAAGTGATAGGATATTTGAAGAACAAAACAGCTGCCGAAGGGGGATTGATTGTTGTTGTTTCCTGCAGAGGATTAACAAAAAAGGTTCTCTCACTCCCTCCCCCTCCATCCCTCACCCCAATATATTTTCCAAGGAAGTGAAAACCTATACAGGAAAAGGATAATTTCCCAAAAGCATCTTGCTTACAATGAAAGAAAAAAAAATAACTAAAAAAAAAAAACATTAAAAAAAAAAAAATTTAAATGTCCATATGTACTTAACATATCAGGCTTTTGATTTCAATAGTCAACCAGGATAATCAAACAGGAAAAGGATGCCCCACCTTTTATGATCACAACAAGATAAGCCTAAGGAAGAAAAGTCTGTCTGTTTATTTGTTTGTTTATCTTATGTGACCTCAAGGATCTTCTTAGAGGGGAGTTTCAACACACTGTTCTATACATATCAATACAAATATGGCTAGGCAAAGATGTTATTACAAGTGATCCTACTGTTTCATAAAAAAGTGTCAAATGGAAGCCTGAAAACACAGAGGCACAGAACTGATCACATATTACCACTGATTACATAAATATCTTCTTTTATTTTGATTTCCTTTTGTGTGCTACAGCAAATCCACTCTGAAGAGGTTTGTGCTTAGTAAGGCTTTTGTTGCCATAATTGTTGTATCAGTACAAAAGAATACTATTACCTGTATAATGTCACAGAAAAAATATATGTATATACATAGCTTGAGAAGTAATCTTTCCTGTTAGGAAGAAAACAGGTATGCAGCCTGAACACTATAAGGCCTCCAACAGGAAGACCAGACTTGAAAAGAAGTGATGTGCTGTGTTTTCTCCCAACCATTATTAAAAACCACTGATAACTGTGCAGAAGGAAACATAAGAAGCTTTAGGAAGAAAATTTACAACATAATGGAAAATACCTGTTTCTCTCAGCCTCCTAACAAGAATCTTCCTTTCTTGACAAGTATAAAAAAATCTTTTTAGTTCTACCACACACAGAACACTAGGAGAAATAACAACAATGAAGTATTATTCCTTCTAGATATGTCAGCTGCATAGTCAAATCTTCAAGTGTATTAGTACAATTCTTGAATTTGTGGAGCTCTCTTTCCTTACATCTACACCAGCATAAATAAAATGCTGCCAATTTGTCCATTTAGAGCAATCAAGGTAACTATAAAGCAGCATCAATATTTTTCATTTCAAATGACACTGACATTACATGAAAATAACTAAGAGAATCAAAACTCATCATATTCTAGCAATCATAATCTACTAAAGAAGGTAAGATTCTAATAACAAACTGGAGATGGCTGGAATGAAATTGCCTTTGATAAGAAAAGGGGGAAAGGAAAAAGAGAAAGGGAAAAGAAGACAAGGGAGTTGGGGTAACACATATTGGTTACTTGGATACAGCTGATAGGGACTTTTCATAATGAACATGAAGCATGTAGTGAAGTCAGGAGCACCGTGATTTAAGAAAATCTCAGAGATCATCCTTTTATATGTCTTATGCTCATTATATCAGCATGATTGATGTTTCAGCGCATTGTACATAACACAGTGCTTCCAAAAATCAAAGACTAACAGTAATTCTTTTAGATTTGTTCTTTTACCTTGATCATAGGTACAAAAAAATATTATGAAATGCACAAAAATGTGCAAAGCTATAACTGCAGAAAAATAGCGCAGTGCTCTTTGCCACTGTTTGCTTTTGAACTTTTCCTAAACAAGCACTGAAATTTAGCAGTCAACTTTAGTTAATAAAGCTACTTATAAACAGCATAAATCATGCAGCTATGGATTTGTGCATGCAAGGATAATCTATGACATCCATCCTGATTTTGCTTAGAATAGTAGTCAAAACATTTTTGCTTCTTGCAGGTCATGCTAATCTGTGGTATAATTTGAATTCTCAAGCTGTTATCTATACATCATTACCAACAACTTTCCAAAAAGGAAAATAATTTCCACTTCTTTAATTAAAACAAGGAGCTACAGTGTGCATTTGGCTGGGTCCTGAGTTACTGGCAGGGAAAGACTTGAGTTTAGGGATCAGATCCTCAGCTGACATAAACTGATAAGGCTCAGCTGAAATTAACGGGCTATCCCAGTTTCCCTAACTGAGAATATAGTAGTTTTGTATTTCTAGCATCAAGCACTGCCAACAGTTTTCAGATACACCTGAAGAGCCTGAATGTTGTTATTACTAATTGGTGTCTATACAGCACCTTTGATGCAGATGGGTATAATGCTCTTTACATATTTTTTCTGCCAGATTCCACCCACAGGAACGCTAGATTAAATCAAGAGGAATGCCACTGGAAAAAAAATAAGAGAAGGAACAGCACATCTTGAATGAGAAAGTGCATCTGGCTCATTGTTTTTTTTGCACAGTGTTTGCAAATGCAACCAGTTCTGGGGTAGAATAAGGCACTAGTTCAACAGTGCCCACATACAACTAAACATGACAATAATTCCTTGATTTTACTTATGACAAACACTAATTAGCTCGTGGTTATGTAAATATATTCTTATCCAGGTAGCATTTTTCATTGCTTGTATCACAGACAGGAGCTCTGCAGCTGAGAAATATGCACAATTAGTAGGGAAAAAGTTTATAAATTATGATAAAGAACTTGTATGATTTACTGTGTCACAAAACCTCCCAGTGTTTCTCACAGTTTCCAGCTACCTATATAGTTAATCAAGCACTAATTGATCTGTAACAAGGCTACAAGGCAGGCTGCAATATGATCAGAGTGCGACTTTCTGCTGTTCTGTCATGGGGTAGAGATTCTTCATCTTAGCCAAGAACAGGTATGTCCATTCCCCATGCCATTCATCCAGAGCTGTATAAACAAAGAGATGCATAACTCTCACTCCTGAAGAGGTACTTCTTCATGTAGAGGAGCATTACTCAGCTGAGGAGTTTACAGATCAAAACTAGAGCCTGAGCTAGTGCCAGCCACAGTCTTACAGAGAAGGGTGGTAGTGCAGAGTCCTGCTACATGTTCTACAGTTGTACTGGTGAAGTGCTGGGTTGCCATATTCTACAGAGCCATAATATGTGTTGCTACATTGTTTAGCTTTGTATATGATAAAGCACAGTAATCCTCTTGAGGTGTGATAGACGTTAGTTTCAGTGACTGTATGCTCATCCATGGTGGGAGAGGTGCAGCCTTGTGGCATTTTTCTGGCTATGTCTGTATGTGCTAGTGCTGGTGCTGCTGCACTGTAGGCACCAGAATCAGCTCAGCCCTGCACCTGAGCTAAGGAATGCAGTATAGCAGTCCAGCAATAGTTCAGAGTTGCCATCTCCAAAGTCCACATAAGCAATTGGCCTGACCTCCTGTGTGGAGGACCTGATCAACCCTCTCAGCGTTCCTCCACCTTAGCTAGCTGTGTAAACAGGTTAGCAAAACTTTGTGGCCATCCTGGCAGATGTTGCAAAGATGAAGCTATGTGGGCACTGAGGTTTGACATTTGTGCTACGACTAGAAGACAGAGATCAAGATGAGAAACATGCAACAGTCAATAAAAGCTTGGGACAGAAGCAGAGCAGAGAAGGATCTGCAAGAGGTGGACTGAAAGTTATTTCAAAGCTGATTATTTCTAGTGCTATTTTATTTTTATGAGCTATAAATGGAACCTGACGTTTTAGAATACACTCCTCACACTGTGACAGTAATGGCTATCAGAGTATGTAGCTGACTATTTTCAATCTATCAGACCTCTCTAGCATCTGTGACTAGTTTAAAAGGCCTATTTGTAGTTGTGTAAATGTGGGAAACTGTCTTATGAAAGGGTGGACTAGCCCTGAGCAATTGTCTAATAACAGTGCCTTGTGCCAAAGAATCAGTGATCAGTAAAGGATAGTTTTCTTTGGTGAACTTTCACTTGCTCCAGCATGCTTCAGGGACACAGCGGCAAGTTTACCTCCTTATGAAATAGCCTTGTTTCAAATACATCTCAGAACTCATAAATAGCATTACTTCTAACTAAATGCTCAATGATACTGAAAGTAGGAAGCCTGATTCTCCTTATGCTGGGTTGAGCCTCAGGACTAAAACAACAACACAAAACGATTTGTGTGGTTTGTAAACTGAGAACATTTTCCATGTGACTGAAAGGAACAGGAAGCACATGTTGAGAGCCCCCCAAGTACCATTTCCGCAGAAGGATTCTGTTCACTGCAATGAGACCTTTAAAAAATATCCAAGATGTGAAAAGATATTTGAGAAATTTTCATGAAGAATTTTTAGTACCCTCTGCTGTAATAGGCAGAAGGTGTTTAATAAACATGATATGCAGCAGTTGCTAAGCAGAATCTGATTTATGTACAGTAGCAGTTAGAGGCAGCTACACATCAGGGTTGTACACTTTATTTGACTGTGAATTCTGATTTTCTGATGGAAGCAGTTCTGCTGAACTTAATTTATAATCAGCTTACAACATGGGTAGCAGAATTATAAATGCTTCTCAAATTGCATAGCAAATCTTGTTGTCTTCTTGGGCAAATAAGAAACCTACGTCATGAGCTTTAAGTGCAATACAGGTCATTGTCAAGGGTAAAACACTTTGCAAACCCTTTTGATAGTTGAAATCATACACCATTTAAAAACAGAATGCATGTCAACTCAATGTACCTGAGATGGTGTTGCATCTGCTCAGTACATACATTTCAAAACAAATCATTCCTAATTTTTTTCTTTCCCCATTAATTACTAAAATTCAGTGGATTCCTGTATGGATTACACTGAGGTTTGTACTAATGGAGAAGACAGAAGCCCTGGTCTCTGCTCTGTCAGCGTAAACAGAGCACAATTTCCACACCAACATAAACCAGTTAGCTACATACCAGGGAAGGAGAGATCAGGGCTTGACCCAGAAACAGAGCAAGGCAGCGAAATTCAGGTTCAGTTAGTGGCATTCAAGAATCAGGCACATATTTTGTCTATAGACAGAACAAAAATAAGGATGTAAGCTGTGCCTCATATGGCTTTACATGATTACAGTATTTTATCATCATCTCATTAGAAGTCAGTAAAATCAATAATGTTTGCTTGCATCAGATGAAATCTTGCCAAAGAAAAAGCAGATGGTATATAAGGAAGTCTCCAAACCTCTCTTCCCCTTCCTCTTCCACTTCCCTTTCCATTTCCCTTTTTCATCCTTGATATGTTAGAAATTTTAAAATGAAATATTAGGACACTTACTAGAGCCCCATGATGAATTTTTAGTGCCAGCAAGCAGACAACGACATTCACATCTCTCAACTCAGACACTAAGATCCTGCTTCAGAATGGTTCCTCGACCCAGTGAAAACATTTCTGGGCATGAATCTGTCTGACACATTAGAAGTAAAGCAGAAACAGAACCTTGTCAAGGAATAAGCCTCATTTTTATCTGAATTAATCTAATGCTATCATATGGCTATCATAATAATATTAAATATATATACATGGTTTTTTTACCCTTTCAGGAAGTCTGATAATTTTCTTTAGTTTCTTTCCACTCATAAGATTCCCCAGATTTTCCCAGTAGGCCAATCCTAGAAGTCATTTGATGCATAGACCTTAGCATACCAAACTCTCCCACTAAGAGACTATTTAAAGAGCAAGAACTCTGCAGCAGAGCACATGCACACTGTTATTTCTTGGGATCACAGCACCATATTCGCAGAAATAAAAATTAAGGGCTTCAGCAGGCAGAACAAGAGTGAGTGGAAAGGATTCTTGAGTGGAGTGAGATGGCGTTGGATCTTAGGTCCTTGGGCAAGGGTTCTGTTCTCCTTTATAGATGTAGAAATACAGATGTTCTCTCTTTTTTTTTTTTTTTTTTTAATCTCTTTGAGGCATCATGCAGGTTCCAGAAAAGTATATTATGATAGAGTGAGATAAATAAAGACATCCATGGCCGTGGGAGATGAGCACACCAGTCTAAACCCATGCAGACCTGACTTCAGCATACACAAAGGTACCACTCAACCCTCTCTGTCCAAGGCTACCTGAGCTACACCAGTGCTGCCACGTTGTACAGGAGTCAGAGGGGGAGTCTTGCCCCGTATTTTTCCTGAATCAGATTATGTTTATTCTTAGAGCAAAATTCTTCGCCTGTCCAGATCTGTGGAATGACCACTGATGAGGACAACTCCTCCTTGCAGGATGTTCTGCTGTTCGACCTGTAGAAAGTACAGTTCTCCCTGCTGGTGTCCCACACCAAGGCAGATCCTGCACTGCAGGACATGGTGGTCATGCATAATAACCTTCAAAGCCCACTTTGTTTACAGTGTTAATGTGTTATGTCAAGCCACATTCTCACCCTTTTTCCTGCTGGCCTGTTCTGTGAGGTTTGTATTTCCCTCTCTCAATCAATAATAGCTTAAGTAGCAAATAGACTTCCCATCCCCCAGCACTAATAGACCCTCATGCAGTCAGGAAGCATCAAGATGAACCCTCAGTTACCACTGTGCACCCTGTTTAATGTATGCATTTTTATGGCCTCTGATGTATATGGTTCCATTACTGTCTATGAATGCAGAATACTGGAGCTAGTTAATGTATTATTTATTTTATTACCCCTTTGTATAAGCTGGTATTTGCAATTTAGAATTTTATATACTTTGGTTCTATAATGGTTTCATAATGTGCACACAGCTCAATAATTAAAAAAATATATCTTACCACCTCACCTCCAGAGCCAAGTTTGTTTACACTGCTAACTTCACGTTCTGGCTAGCGCCATCCCACGCCGTCTGCCGGCCCCTCTGCTCCTGGCTCCAAAAGCCTTGCCAGTCCCTCTGCCCAGACATGGCCCTCGCCATCACCTTGAGAAATGCAGCATGATTTTGTTCTCCCTCTCTAGGATGAAAGGTTTTCTAGAATTGCAGGGTTTTCAGATTTTTAGACCTGATGTGTGACTGGCTGGCACATCCCCCGTGTTTCCAAAGGTAGCCCCATGAGCACAAGGGCTGCCTGTCTACCCAGTTCTCAGTCCCATGCAGGGTTTCATCTGAGCAGCAGCCGAAGCTTCCCTCACCAACAAAGCAAGTTTCCGCCAGTACAAGCTGTCATGCAGCACACCGGGCAGCAGGAGGGACTGAAAGGGAGAGGCAATTTCTGTCTTCCTGCAGAGCAATCAGCATGTTCTACATTCAGCCCTGGCCACCCAATCCTAACCTGGGTCCCCTGCAGTACTGCTGGTCCTCCTGCTGGTTCATGGTGAGGAGCTTTTCACTGCTTCAAATGGCCTGGAAAAATTTATAGCCATATCCCTTCCGATATCTCAGCCTTGCAGCACAACTGTGGTTATGGATTTGATTTAGTACTTTTTGCCTGGTTCAAACATTTGTACTAAAGCTATGACCTGTCCAAACATATCAAACATTCATGCTAAAACTGTGACCTGTCCATATTCATAAATATAAGAAAGTATTGCACACTATTACTTTCTGTCTTCCTCCTCGTTGATGCCAACCAAACCACATAGCATCTGCACAGAAACCCTTTGGTTTCAGTACCAGGTCTGAAAAAGGCCACTGTGCCACCACAAAAGGGTCTCTATCAGTTTCTTGGCTGGTAGAGGTCCTGCCCTTAAACCACCTCGTCCACTGGCCAGGAAGATAACGTTGAGGGTTATTTGATTGTGGTTCTCTGCAGCAACACAAGCACACGTTGGTTTTGGCTGAAAAGGCCCCACTAATTCATGTCTGCAGAGGACAGTGTCTCACTGCTGCTGGGAGCAATATGGAAGCATCAGCTGCCAGAAGCAGCTTTCATCTTCCCGCCTCTGTGGGTGGAGGCAGAGTCAGGAGAGTGCACAGGTGAGAGTCAGAAAAAGGGGAAGACAGCTAGCAAGAACACAGAGAAAACCTTTACTTGGTTTGTGCCAGTAGCAAAGAGAGGAGAGCCAGCAAACCCAGACCAGAGTTTGTCTTGCTCGTTTCATCCCACATAGCCAGAAACAATGTGATGCTGCACTGAGCTTGCATGGCTGTGTTTCAGTAGTGGGGGTGGGCTGCAGGGGTGGCTTCTCTGAGAAGTTGCTAGAAGTTTCCCCCATGTCCAACAGAGCCAACACAAGCCAGCTCCAGGACAGATCCACCACTGAGCCAAATCAGCAATGATAGTAATACCTCTGAGATAACATATCTTGCACAGACGTGAGAGGAACAGCTCTGCAGACACCAAGGTCAGTGAAAAAGGAGTAGCCTGCAGGGCTCCAGGTGCTGGAGTGGGCTTCCCCTATAGCCTGTGGTAAAGACCAGGTGGTTACACTGCAGCCCATGGGAGTCCACAGGAGAGCAGAGATCCACCTGCAGCCTGTAGTGGAGCCTGCTGCTGGAGGAGGTGGATGCCCAAAAGACAGCTGTGACCCCGCGGGAAGGCCATGCTGGAACAGGCTTCTGGCAGGACTTGTAACCCCCAGGGAGACCCACCCTGGAACAGCCTGTTCCTGAAGGACTGCACAGAGCAGAAGAAAAAGGGACCCATGCCAGAGTAGCTCATAAAGAACTGTAGCCTGTGGGAAGGACTCAGACTGGAGAAGTTCATGGAGGACTGCTTCTTGTGTGAGGGAGCCCATGTTGAAGCAGGGGAAATACTCCTCTTCCTGAGGAGGAAGCAGAGGCAGAAATAACATGTGAATTAACCATAACCCCCATTCCAAGTCTCCCAGTGCCAATGGCAGGGAGGAGGTACAGAATCAGGAATAAAGTCTGAGAAGCAGGGAGAGGAGGGAGTTTTCAATAATCATTTTGCTTATTATCCTCCTCTGATTTGACTGGTAAAAAATTCAATTAAGTCGAGTCTGTTTTGTCCTGGATGGTAATTGGTGAGTGATCTCTCCCTGTCTTTATCTCAATTCATGTATCTTTCATTACATTTTCTCTCTACTGTCCAGCTAAGAAGGGGAGTGGTAGAGGAGATTTGGTGGGCATCTGCCATTCAGCCAGAGTCAAACCACCCAACAAACAATACTCAAAAGACCAAACTGACACAGAAAAGATTAAGGCAGCATCTGAACCAGGCAGTCTGACACGTCCTTTCACCGAGGCCTGTCACTGGAAGCCACTTTGCCCCCACAAAGACATCTAGCAGAGACTCCGTGCATACAAACACAGGGAACAAGGGCCAGAAGAGGGAGCTGAAAAGTGCAGAGCACAGCTCAAACATGAGGAAGATCTGTGGGCAAGTGATGAGACTGGGATAGTCTGAAATGACGAAGCATTATCTGTGTCAGTGTTCAGCACAAAGAGGAGTGCAAAAAAACCCACTTTTTCTCTTAATTGAGGAAAATATCAGCGTTAACAACACTGATACAGAAAGAAAAATCAACTCAACTATGCAGGTGTTTGGAGGGAAAGAGAAAAGGGGAGAGGAGGGGGGAGAGAGAAAAAAAAAAGGAGATGAGGAGAGTTCCAGGTTTTGTGGCACCAAAACAAGGAAAGATGAATCCAGACCCTGAAACCACAAACAAGGATTGCCCATGTCTGGTAGAGAGGGTTAGGCACCAGAAACTATAATACTCTGCCTCAACTAGCAGCATTTGTATCCAAAATATTTGTGTCGGTGTAATAGCTGGAAAGCGGACTGGATGACTTTGTGATGAAACCCTTGGGTAGGAGATATGGGTTCTGCTCCTGCCCTTCCTGTAAGACCTTTGCCAAGTTCTCTCTCTGCCTCACCACCTCTTTTATTTAGATGGTGAGTGCCACACCACATAGATGGCCTTGCTGCGTGTGCTTACAGTCCCTCTGGCAGAGCCAGGTGGGACCAGCAGGCACAACAGCTCAAAGAACTATTGCCAGTCATAAATTGTGTTAAACCAGCTTCTGCCTCACAGAACTGAGTTAATATAAACAGCTAGGGCTAGTAACAGGTGATAGAAGCAGCAGACTGTTTCAGAAAGAAAGAAGCTTTCCCTGTTTAATTTAACCAAGTACACGCACACACACGCAAACGAGACAGTTTTTCAAAAATGAGGATGCAGATGAGAGATTCAAGGACAGTTCTAACTTGCCCTCTGTCAATTTACAAGAGAATTTATTCCACACTATTCATACATGAATATTTAGCATGGCAACAATTACATCCAATGACACCCATGAGATACATAGTACTGAAGACCCTCTCCAAGGAGCATGCACAATGCTTGATGTCAATTTTTTAACTGGACTGAACATTTGATTTTTAAGAATTATATTTCTTTAGATCTTGCAATAACATTTCCTTTAATTATGATATTAATTTTGTATATATTGCTGCCATGTTTTATAAATGATTGATTCACATGAGTAGAAATGGATACATGACAGGAAGTAAAGGGGAGAGCCAGTGGCTGCTGAGGCATGTTAAAATAGCCTGTGGTCAATCTTATTCTTAATGCAAAGACCTTGTTTTTGTTGTATAAAGGAAAAAGGAGGGGGAAGGGAGAGAGGCTGTTGGGAGGAATTACTCAAGGCTCAAATAGCACAAACCTAAGGACGTATAAAAAGAAAGTGGCTTCAAGTCCTCAAATAAGATTTTACAGCAAAACCACAAAATAGTGAACATGAAGCCTGTATATTGCTAGGTAGAATGTTTTTCTGTATGGATTATTTATTTTCAATGTGATGCTCAGTGGTTATTATGCCCTATCATAAGCTCTTTCTGTGGAGCACATTATTGGTTGGGGAGAAGAGACAACGAATATTCATGCTAACATTCCAGATACAAACTGCCAACAAATCCAGGAAAATGGAAACCAGAAATATTGAGCTCACAACGTATGCAACTACAGTTGTAGTGACTTGTCTTTAAAGTCTTCTTAATTCTGAGTCTGCATTAAACTGGACATCCTTCAAAGAACAGGTTTACCCATGATTAAGATGTCCTTTGCTGACGACAGAATGCTCTTCCGAAGCACTCTGCAGTATTCATGTTAGATTAACATGGATGCTGACTCCACTGCAGAAATAAATGCAATGGGCAAAGCCCAAAATCAACACCAGGAGTCAGCTTTCTGGTAGGACCTTTCTCAATTCCAGCAGTTTTCTAGTAATCACTAAAAGTGAAAAGTGCCATTCAGAGCCTGGATAACCACTCATCCCTTCCGCATTGTGCCAAGGGGTTTTGGGTTTTTTTTGGTTTTTTGGTTTTTTTGCCAGGAACAGAGTGGATTTTAGCAGTTATACTCATTCTACTGACAGTGAGAGGTAGCTTAGGTTAGTCTTCTACTCACTAAAAGACCCTTATCTTCTAAATATTTTCCACAAAACCATTAAACAATATTCCTTGTTTTAGAACAAATAAATGTAATTAAAACTCTCTAATGAGGTTTTACGCCCTTCTGAAAATGTGTTTTTATGGGAACGACAAGTTGCTTGACCTAAAAATGTGCTCCTGGAATTCTCTTACAAGACATGGGAGCACATCTGCTTCTGTGGCCTGTGCAGCACAATCCCCAGAGATCTCCACTCAGAACTCCACCTGCCAGTTGCATGGTTTGACTTGATAGTATAAACCCCAGACACCATGGGACTGTTTTCTAGGCAAAAAGTATTAAGTTGCAGCACATTATTCACCGAGTTAAAAAAGAACAAACATTTAATAATTGCAAATTTAAAAGTAAAGTTCTGTAGGACTGGGATAAGGAGATAAATCATTAAGGGATTAGATACTGCTGAACAGAGTAATGCAATGAGGTCAGGAGATGAAACTAAGCCTTTGGCTCATCAGCATTCCCCTAAAAAAGCAATGGCACTGTCTCTCTGAAATTAATTTAGCCCTGTCCATGCCACCCCTTAGGCACTGTGGGACAAGGCAGATTTTTGCCTCTCTGTAGTCATTTCTAAATGAGTTCATTTGGTAAAAACTCTCCATCTCTCTCCTGTCCATCCAAGTACTATGAGGTTGGTGACACTGTTTACCCAAAATATTCAGTAAAAGTTTCTTCGTGCATTGGAACCACTTACTTGTTTTCACACTAATAGTCCAGGCAGTGACTTCTCATTGAAAAATGGCTGTTTCTTAGTTTTCTACAAGCAAAGGCTGCATCTGTGGTGGACATTTGAATTTGTGAATACATCTCCAGTAGTCTGTTTACTACTTACAGATTTTAGCCAATGTAGCAGAGACAAACATGAATATTTCGGGATTAGACTTGTTTTCTGTCTCTAGTACAGGCTTCCCAAAAAAAACTTACAACTTGTCCTACAATATGTAAGCCTTAAAAACTTTAAAAGTAATACAGCAATAATCAGGATCAACTATAGACTCAGTTCTTATTAGAAGAATGCTATGGAGTCATATCATGAGACAAAGGAGTAGCTGATGGTAATTTGGACAGAGACTGGGGAATGAGGTGCTGGAAAGCAGTGCCATGGAATGAGACATTGGGGTCCTGGTCTATGGCAAGTTAAATCTGAGTCAGCAGTGCCCTAGGAGCCAGGAGGGCCAACCCTGTCCTGGGGGCCATCAGGCAGAGCATCACCAGCTGGGCGAGGGAAGAGATTGTTCCACGCTGCTCTGGGACGACCTCACCTTGAACACTGTGTGCAGTTTTGGCACCACAATATAAGAAAAATATTAAATTATTAGGGAGCATCCAAAGGAGGGAAATAAAGATGGTGAAGGGCCTTGAAGGGAAGCCATATGAGGAGCTGCTGAGGGTACTCGATGTGTTCAGCCTGGAGATGAGGAGACTGAGGGAAGACCTCATTGCAGTTACAACTTCCCTGTGAGGTGAAGAAGAGGGGCAGGCGCTGATCTCTTCTCTGTGGTGACGGGTGACCTGAGGAAGGGCCTGAGGTTGTGTCAGGGGAGGTTTAGGTTGGATACTAGAAAAAGGTTTCTCACCCAGGGGATGGTTGGGCACTGAAATAGGCTCCCCAGGGAAGTGGTCACAGCACCAAACCTGACAGAGTTCAAGAAGCATTTGGGTGATACTCTTGGGTACATTGTGTACCTCTTGGGGATGGTCCTGAGCAGGGCTAAGGGTTGGACTTGATCTTTGTGGGTCCCTTCCAGCTCATCATATTATGTGATTCTGTGATTTCCCAATTAGGCTAATAACACTGTGTTGATAAGGTCAGGATACAGGCACAGAAAATTATATAACTTTAGGAAATTCCTGCCTGAATGAGAAATTTACAATTCTAATCCCTCTCTCTAAGCCCCATCTTTAATATTTTTTTTTCCTCCTGAGTAGACATTAATCCAAGATTGGCAAAAATACAAAATACAGTTTATGTTAAATATCTAGGTTTTTTTATCTGTCAAACAATTTCCTCTCAGGTGAGACTCTATTAAGGCTTGCAATTCTTTGCTGTGTAGACCAACCATGTGCATTGTGGCTTTTGATATCTTGAAGGAGAGATTCCAGGGAAGATGAGGCATTATGAGCCATGTTGAAGCTATTTATCTATTGCAGAGGAGCCTAAGCTAAGACTGTTACTCTTGGCTCACTCTGAGTAGTCAGGGGAGGGGAGAAATCCTCCCAAATGTAATTAATATCTGGAGATCTCAAACACTATCTATATGTGTGCATCTGTTTCCACTTGGTTACTTAGGGTGCCTTTGGCAATTAGGCTCTTTGTGTAACTCAGAGTGTGTAAATTTAGGGCCCAACTCAAGGCTTTGTGCCTAAGGGAAGAAGGTTAATGCATGCAAATGAGAGTTACTTGAACTGTTTTGTCACTGTTTGGCCAAAATTTTCATTCAGACAATTTTGAATTAAAATATACTAAGGTTTTACTGGGCACTTGGAAGTTTACAACTGCTTCAATATAGAGAAATATTTATGTATTTTTTCTATTATGGCATACAGAAGGTTTCTGATTTTGTTGCATAGCCCTGACCCTGTGGCACCATTTTCAGGTTTTATCTCTCTGCTCAACATTTCCTCCCCTCGTGGAATGTTATCACTCTTGATTCATCACCCTCAGTGGCAGCTCACTCTGTTCAGTACAATTTCTAGTCTTGTACACTTTCTATTGCTTTTTCTTTCCTTGCAAAACTTCTCCATTTATTTCCAACACTGAGTAAATTTGAAATAACTTGAGCCATTTTGGATAAATAAATAATGAAGGATATAGTCTTTAAAAATCTAATAAAACCTTCTTAATCTCTTCATATATTACTGTAAGTAAATGGAGATTATTTTATTTTAATTTTCAGAGCTAGTGCCTGAGAAGAAAATAATTTTGTGTTGTGCTGACAATCATCTTTCTTAATCATGCCTGAAATACTGATTTCCATGACTGTATGCTGTAAGCCACAGATTTAGATCCTATTGAATTTGAGTAGAGTGTAGAGGAGTGGCTGAGGGAACCACTTGGTGCAGTGTCTTTAGTAACTTATCCCAGGTCACTCTCCTTACTAGCTGCAGCTGTGATCCTGCAACCACTTAGGCAGGCTCCTTAATCTTCATTAAAGCTCATTGAAGACCTGTGTTTGAATGAAGAATTTTCCTGTGTGATGCTGTTCATAAAATTGGGGCCACTGTGAAGCCCAACAACTCCTATTCCCTCCCTGTGCTTCAAAATTTCCTGGATTTATGTTACCAGATAGATAACATGTTCTCAAGTATAGCTCTTATATGTTGAAATTCCACACATGCCCCACTCCCATCGCTCATATAATGAATTCACATCAGGAAAATTATGATTTAAAAGAAAAAAAATCAATTTCTATTACCTTAGCAAATATATTTGGAATAGTCAATAAAATAATAATACCACTGGGAAAAGATCATAAAACTGTGCAAGGACTCACGAAAAGAGTCAAAAAGTAAGGCATTATATAGTTAAATTCAGAGGTTCGCAGATGTCCCTGGAAATGCAAAAATTTGCATCCAAACGTTTTTTAAATCCAACATACTGACAAGAACAGCTCTTTCAAGGAGCACATCTGCCTTTTTCTACTTCTTTTCATAAGAAACCTTTCAATTCATGAACATCACACAAAAGTTCTTAATCCATGAAAATAATTGAGGCATATCCAAACAGCTGATAAGAGTCAGAAAGGTAGGATCATTTGCCTTTGGCTCACCTCTTTCTGAAGGTCCTTTTATTCCCACAAAAGGCCTTTTATTTTCCATCTCACATCCCAGTAAATCCACATCCCCATTTGCTCTAGTCCAGTTACATTCTGGCTTCATCCCTAGCAGGAAGGTTCTATCTAACTGCTGTAATTTACCACACTCTCCCTTATCCCAGCATTAAAAAAAAAGAAAACCCTCCAAAAACACTCCTTTCTTTAGGTCAGGTGGACAATTGAAGGTCTTATGATGATATTTCCAGCATTTGCCACACACACGTGCTATGAAAAGACAATTACAAGTGAACAAGAGGTAGTGACCAGCTCATAATGAAACATGTGATTCATGCAAATAATATCCTTCTAGAAATCTGTGGACTTCAAAAGCACACGTGCAGTGATTAAATAGAGCAGTGCTGAGAGTGGCTGGCATTGTAAATAACAAATTTAGGACTTTCTAGCTATGATTTTTCTAACAAGTCTCCAGCAATGGTTACTCATTCTTTCTTTACAACTTTCAGTCTGGATTTACCTCAATGGCAGAAAAAGGCTGGGGAAATTAAAAACTGAGGTAATGCTACACAGCCTTTTGGAAGACTACAGGTTGGAAAACCAGGTGCAGAGATGGTGGGTGGAAGCATTTTCTGTGAGAGAAGAGCTGGATAAAGTGGTTCAGCATGTCAGAGGTGGGGTTGTCCCCACTACCATGAGCAGCAACTATACCAATAGCAAAAAGTGAGGCAGGGATAGAAACAGAGTGCTGTTTCCTTGCCTTGTCCTTTGTAGGCAGGTAGAAAAATTAGTACTTGCAGACATATTTATGCCAAATCTGTTTATCTGTAGGGGTTTGTTCCAGCAGGAGCATTGGCAAGTGATCAGCAAGAAGAATCCCATTGGCTCAGAGAAGCAACAAGTGCCACTCTTAACAGGCCTGGATGTGACCCCTCTGCCTCCCTACCTGGCTGGAGACCTGCAGGCTGCTGCCTGTGGTAGGCAGGGCTTTGCATGGCTGCACATCATCCTACCCTGAGCTGGGAGCTTGAAGACCCCACCAGGATTTCAGGCCACTTTCTCAGGATGTTTTGCCAGGTGTGTTGCTGTGTACAGCGTGATAGTACCCAGGCGTGTGGCACCTCCAACTTCATCCTGGTCTCCTAGATATCTGTCCAAATCTCAGTACCCATTAAATTCTCTGCCCAGCCCTTGCCTCTCTCTTTTCACCACCACCAATTTTGCTCCCATTTCTGTCAGATATGTGTCAGAAAGAGAGGGAGAGGCAGAAGGGAGGAGCCGCCAAATGAGCTCACTGCAGAGGACTCTGCACCAGTGGAAGTTCCACACTTTCTCAGGTGCTCCTTGGCCTAGAGATCTTCCACAGGCCCAGTTCTGGGAGGCAGAGGTCACATGCAGGTGCACTCAGCATCACTGCTGTGTCACTCCTACCTGGCCAGGCTCCAGTTGCTCTGGCAGGCTGATCCTGCGCTTGAGTTTTGACTTCTGTAATCAAAGTTATCTGATGTGGGTTTATACTCAGTAGCCTGGAGTAGTGACTTAAGTGTTGAATAACTAGAGTTCCAGAGCATAGTGAAGAACTCTGAACACATATTTTGGCTTCCAGCCCCCAAGACTTCCCACTTTTCCCCTTTCCACTGTCCCCTCATGCCACTGGTGTTGAAGGTAAGATGGACATTAACAAACACTGCTTTCTAAACCCTGTGAGGTCTCCCACTTGAATACCCTCAGTGAGTGTCCAGGCACCAAGGATTGCAAAACATTACCCCAGTTATTCAGAGCATCCTCTCAGACAAGCAAGATTTCTAAACCACTCAAAGATCCCAGTGATGGATGCTACAGAAATCATTAAAAAAAAATAAAAAAAAAATAATAAAAATATGTATTACACTTATTTCAAAGTATTGTCCAGAACCAGATCAATGTAAATATCTTTTTCCCTATTAAAATTATTGGAAAAAATTCATCCTTTTATTGAAGCTACAATGATTTACACCAACTGATGTTCTGTCACTTTATGCTCTTCTTTATTTTCAGAACAGCAGGGAAAATTTCACAATTATGAAAAAACCCCACAGATGCTGTTATTAATTTCCTGTAAGTTTTGGATGCTAGCAGTTGTGTTTGATTCTATTTTGCTCTCTCATGCTCTCTCCCAAGAACAATCAGAATAATGGAAAAATGTACAATGTTGTGATTACATCTTTTTTCCATGCCTTGGTCTAATTTTTCTTACACTTTTGTTTATACCCTTCTGAAAGTAGGAATTCTTTGAGCAAGAATCCTTACAAAGAGAAATTATAGTCATCTTACACCTAATGCATCACTGAAGAAGAAAAAGGATTTATTATCCTTCAAGTATCTTTTCATGAAGAATTTATCCCAGCAGGTGGACTCAATCTATGTGGGGTAGGTAAGCGTAAAATTTGATCCACAGATTTCAGAGCTACTGTAAAAAAACCATTTATGTTGGTACCTTTCCTAATAAGTGTTTCACTCTATATTGAAAGAGATTAAATTGAAGTTCCTCTACTTCTTGATGAAGTATACTTTGGTAAATGAGGGTAAAAACTATTTTGTGGCCAGAAAGGCTTATTTCCTTGCACAAAACTAATAAATTTGAAAAAAATTTGTTTCCTTTCTTCCTCCATCCCTTCATCTTTTCTTTCCTTCCTCTTAAATCCTCCCCTGCCCTAGTTTGCACACACACTCTATTAGCTTTGCCCTTTTTTTAGATTATTATCTATAAGCAGAAATAGCTTACATCTTTGCAATACTGGTCAAGGATAACATTCATACCCTTGACAAGAGACTCTCTCAGCTCTAATCTACTTCAGTTCTAATTGGTGAATTATTAAAGCCAGAGACCCTCTTGAGCTCTGTCAGTACCTACCTTGCTGATGAAATACCAGCAGTGATGGTGGAGCTGCTGCAGGCTTTGAGCTTGCACCATGCCTGCCTTGGAAACATTTAGAAAGGATCAGCAATTTCAGATGAGCACGAAGAGACTAGGTTTGCGTGTTTGAACCAGTAAGGGGGAAAATTCTTTGTCTTCCAAAAAACGTGTCTGGTAAGAAGGAATAGCAGTTGTAGAATATTGAGGGCTCTTCAGTTACACCAAAAAAAAAAAAAAAAGAAAGTAAACTGATCTATCTACTTATCTGAGCTATTAACTAGCCTCCTTATTGACCAGAAAGTGCCTGCCAATAAACATGACCATCTGAGGATACAGACTGACTTTCTCATATCCAAGCAATACTCAGGTGGGCCTAGGATTGCAGCATCTGGGACCTAGTCAAACGTTTTTTCATAACCAGAGGTCCTTCCTAATTCTGCTCTTGCACATGCACTAGAGTAAAGCACAGCCTCAGAGGAAGCCAAAGGGCTGAGATGGGGCCATGCTCACAGTGCCACACTTGCTTCCCGCTCCTAAAGACCATGGCAAGAGCTCAGGCTGTTCAGCATTTCCAGACTGCTCTATCTTCATAGTTTTGCACCTGATTCAAAAGTAACAGAGACCAGACAGTGTAATTTGTTTGCTTGGTGCTCACCTTTCAGTCCCTTCTGGACCCATTCATAGTGGCTAGAACAGCAGTGAAGGTTGTGATATTGCACTAACTGTAGGCACAGAGATGCGCTTGTGCCATGGTGCTGTGTGGCAAGAGCATTCTCACCACCCTGGTGACATTTTAAAGGGTAAACCAAAATTACCTAAGATTTAGCAAGGCCAATGCTGGGATTGTAAAGGCTGTTTTGAGCTGATTGTTCCTATGTTTATTTGCCTTTGATTTTAAAAAATGTTTTCTTCTGTCCTTAGCACCAGAAACACCCCCCCCTTTTTTTTTTTTTAATGGAACCTATAATTTGAGTCTAATTTGACCTGACAGAGTCAACTGGCCATGCAGTTACTTGGCACCTGCTGAGTGCCTCCCCATTAAGCCAAATTTACACTAATAAACAGCAGTCATTACTATTCACTGTCATTAGAATAAATGAGTTACCTGGGACACCTCCCCATCAATGCAAATCTTGATGAGATACATTTCAGTTAAGAGCCAAATTCTTCGATCTCATCCATTTTCACAGCTCATGCCCTTTAAGATCCCACCACCCACGAGGGGCATGTGCCTGTCAGATGCTCTTGAGGCCACTCTCCCGTGGGCCCTCAGGAGAAGGGAGGATGCAGCCGCATGCTGTTGACATATGCTAACAGCAAACTGCCATGGCTTTCTGGCAACCTCATCTGTGCTGCCCAGCATACTGGGAAGGACACCTCAAACTCTGTTTTTTCCATCCCCACCACATGCAAGAGAGAAGTGGTATCACTTGCAGAACTGTTTTCCTGTGTTTTTAACTTGTTCTTATTCTTTTAAAGAAGCATATTTATGTTTATCTTTTGAGCATATTTATGTTTCAAAAAATTCTGAAACGTATCTGCTTAAACTACTGTAATATTTTATTTCATTTTTAGATTATTGTTGTATTACTTTAGGACATGCCAGAAATAGAAATGCATAACATGATTTATACAGTTCATAGCTGTAATGCTGTATTCTGTCACGACAGGATACAATTGTTAAAATGTTAACATAATTTATTTTATGGTTTATTGTTTTTAGCTTATTGTAAAAATAAAGTCTAACCACTGCATAGTACAGTTTGAAATGCTGTAATTTGCTAGTGAAGATGAGCCTTCATTGGATGGCAAGGATATTGCCTAACAATTTGCTTATATTTTGTTTCGAATGTGTTCTGTTTGCATTGACATTAAGTGAAGTTAAATGGTTTGACACTTTCAGCAAGAGAGTAAGTTAATGTAAAACTTTTACTTCAACACAAAGTGGTGGCATTTTGATATAGGGAAGAAATATTTAAATAGGTATGTACCAGCTGCCTTAAAATGACTTAAAAGTAAAATAGAGCAAAACATAATATACAGTATCAGAATGTTTCAGCTATCTTCAAGTTAACATTGTATCCGAATTAGAAGGAACAACTGTGACTTAGCAAAGTCACAACACTAAGCCTTATGAAGGGAAAAAATACTTGAAAACATTAGCTTAGATGCAAGTCTTTGTCAAAAGTGACACCACATACCCAAAACACTTAAGTTTTCAAGACACAGTAAATGGAAGTAAAAGTTTTACAGGCACCTCACAAAAGCTTACCTCTTGTGCTATTCTGGATAGCTCACACAGAAGGAGAAAGAGGCTTCTTACTCCTTACTAATATTTTTATGTCTTGACTCACACATGCACTGGTGCAGGGCCACAGCTCCTTCTTCCTAGGTGATAGTATTGGAATTTGCACCACCCTTCAGCAACTCAATTAATTGATTTGAATTGAAAACACTTGTTTTTCTATCACATCCAGCTGGGGGCATGGTTCACCAGGGTGGGAGAAAGCAGCTGGAGTCAAACACTCCTAAATTGGTCATGCAGGTGCAGGAGGGGTTTTGCTGAGTCTGTGTCATACTGTGACAAGCATTAAGCATGTGGGCTCTATTCCCAGGAGGAATTGTGGTATGAAGTCATTGAATGACTTAGACTGGGAGAGACCTTCAAATATCTAGTCCAATCCCCTTGCTATAGGCAGGAACATCTTCTACTAGATCATGTTGCTCCAAGTCCCATCCAATCTGATGTTGAATATTTCTAATAATAGCACATCCACAAATTCTCTGGGCAACCTGTTCCAGTGTCTTATCATCCTCATTGTAAAAGATTTCTTCCATACATCCAAACAAAATCTACTCTCAGTTTAAAACCATTATCCTTTGCACCCTTCACACATTGGTATGCAGTCCCACTCCATCAATCTGGTAAGCACTCTTTAAGCCTTGAACAAACTACAGAACATCCCAAATTCTTCAACTTTGCCAATATTTGGATTTTCAGAGATGTGGGAGATTTTTTATCTTGAGTTTGAAGATTTTTTTTCAATCTATCCAAGAATTCCCATGGTCTGGCCAGAGGTATAGTTGTCAAGTGTTCACTATGATGCCTTATCCTGGAAAAGGCTTTCAACACACTATTAGTGGAGATGGATAAAGTAGCCCCTTTATTAGAAGCTTCTAGGTGCACAAAAAAAGTATGCACATACATGCCAGGCAAATGTTACAGTTTTTATTACTTTCAGTAATTAACACATTTGATGGCTATACCCAACCTGTGATGCCATTTTTCTCTCGATGCCCACCCTCAGAACTGCACCCTGGAGCTCCTCCAAGGGCTCTGAGCTTACTCTCCTATTTTGACCACAAGCTATTTTCTTTTTTTCAGCTGGAGTTCTTGCACGTGTTCTTCAAAACAGCATGTCCTCGGTAATGTATGACTGACAGAATTTCAGGAATGTGTGAGAAAATGTATTTAGTAACTTCTAAATGTTGCTTAAAACATGAGAGACTTAGGAAAACTTATTCAACTTATATAACTGTAAAAAAATCTATAAAGAACACATTAAAATCCTTAGGCATGAACTAAAAAAGTACACCTCTCAGGAACATTGAACCTAATGATGTGGCATAAGCTCAAGAAATCTCTGATATAGATATGGAGGCCTTAGCACATGCATGTTTCTAGCACCAGTCATCATGTTTTCTCCAGGTAACCAAGCAGTTGGAGATGATAGATTGAGTCTTCCCCGGTGACCCAATTAACACACAGGACCACAATAATCCTACAATGGGCACTGCTTGTATACACAAACTTAAATCCTTTCAATGTAAGCAATACCACCTGGCTCCTAGGGCAGAGCATTTCATCAGATCTCCAAATGCTTTACAAAGGATCAGTAGCCATCTCACCGCTTTTTAGATGGTGAAAAAAAGGCACCCCAGGGCAAGATGATTTGCCCTCAAGGCCAGCAGCAGAGCTGGGAAAAACAGTTCAAGTCTTTCTGGTGCTAAATTTCCCACCTTCTCAAATAAGCCAAATGACCTCATTGTCATTTGTGATGAATAACTCATTTATTGTAAACAATGAACGGAGCATTACAGCACCACAAATGTGTCATTTTCATTTGTAGTGGATTCCTCTTAAGCTGTCGGGAAGTGTCCTGTGAAAATGACTTTCTTTTTACCCAAATGTGCACCTAAGGTTAAAATTCTTTGTATGTAGATGTTTATTTTTAGGTATCATCTCTATTGGTTGCTAGTGAATGCTTAACTTTCACAGAGGGTCAGAAAAGGTCATCACTATAGTAAAGCTTTGTATAAACTAACAACTCTGTCTCAGTTCTTATTTAAAGGGAATAATATATTGAATTAAAAATACACTGAAAGTGTTCTATTACAAAAAGAGATCACAAATATATTTTTATTCAAGACTGCAGCATGCCTTAAAAATTTGATTTTTTTTAATGTGCTGAATGATATACACCCATAGATGTATCAAATAATTTACAGAATATGTAATGGGAGTGATAATGATCTTACATCCTCCGAAAAAAAAGCTTTGTTAAAACAAGTTAAGCTCATGCATATATCATAATTAAACTAAAACCCAAACCCATCTCTGGTTCTAAAAAGAAAATATTGGCAAATTCCACGTTAATGCTCAATTCAGATTTTTAAAATGTAAAAGTAAGGGAATTCATTCCTTAAGTGTTGCAATCAATGAGTATCTCTTCCTACTCAGCATCAATCTCCACCAGCCCATTTAGCTCACAGTAGACAGAGGCCATAACTTGACTTTGTAAATCTAGGGTACCACAATCACATGAACTTGATTGCTAGTAACTTACTCAGATAGAAGGAACTTGGAAGTTATATCCAGTCATATGCTAGTCCCTCAGATTTCCCCGCTCAAAAGTGTTTTGTACTGCTGCAGCTGTCTGCTTTTCAAAGTAATCTGACAATTTTGGACACAGTTGGACCAAATCGCTTTCTGGTTTATGTTTCTGTACTAGAGTGTATGAAATGTAAATGACTTGGAAGAAGGCATGTTGTTCAGAGATTCCTTTAAGGAAGGGAGGAATTAAAACAAATAAAACTTGTCAGTGCCAAGGATTTTAAAGCGCTTAGACTTAACTGACAAAAGAAGAAGTTATTTTTAAATATTACCTGTTGTGAAATCTCCAGTTTTGCTTCCAGCTGTGTCAAGTGGCATAATAAAGTTGCAATTTCCCCCACCCTTTCTTTTCCTTTCTATAGCAGCCCTGGGCACTGCTAGTTGTGCTCATTTTCTAGCAAAACTTCTTGCTGTGGGAGGGAAGTAGTGGGAGAGCACTTGTGGAATGAGAAAATTAAAGTAATGATGGAGTCATGTTGTGAAGTGCAACTTCCTGTCACTGACTCAGTATGTTCGTGTACATGTGGGTGGTGGTCTGCATAACTTGTACTGACCTAGATGACTCAATCAAAGAGTTTGAAATAAAATGTTACTACCAACTTTGGGGCGTCAAGGGTTATTAAAAATATCTACAAAAATCTTGGGCGTATTGGTCTGGAGAAGAAAGGAAATGAATGTAGAAGAAGGATGTACCTTTCTGAGCAGCTGACTCCCCTCCCTCGCCTCCATGAGCAAGACACCAGAAAAGCCCTGTAGTCTGAATGCACACTGGAGGTGAGGACTTAAATCCTTCAACATGGCATGGGGCCGTGTTAGCCAGAAAAGAAATTTTAATTAAACCTATCTTCCTAAAACTTCCTATCTTGCCTTGAGAAAATTGTCTACAGAAGCATGCACAGTACATGTATGCCTGTCTCCTTGTTCAGAGAGGATGTGTAAGGGAGGAGGTGGCACGTGTGGAAAAGGGGAAGGAAAATATCAGTATGACTTTTTCAGCATGAGTAATTTTTGTATTAAAAAGAGAAGTTGTTCAGGTAAGGAAGAAATGTATCTTTCATCAAACTTAGACTGTTGTTAGCTGCACTTAGACTCAGTTTTTAGCTTTGGCTGGGACATCTGAAATCACAGAGGTGTGTACTGAATTCTATTTGTAAGGTTTTTATTGCAGCTACCAGGATTAGATTGTTGTAGTGGTGATTTGGCGGGTTTTTTGTCTTTTTTTCTTCTTTTAATGAAAAGAGAAACTTTGTGGAAATTAGTAGGCTTCCAAGGAAGGGCAGATAGTGGAATACAGTTATCAACAGTTTGTATGCTTTGATTTTGTCTGAGATACATGGGAAAAAATATTGTAATCTACAGATTTCTCTGCTTTTAGCCTCTTTTGTAAGGTTGACCCATGTGCAGCATGGACAAGCTGGATTGATGGGACGAGGCCAATTGTATGAGGTTCCATAAGTCAAGTGCCAGGTCCTAAACCTGTATTGCAACAATTCCAGGCATCACCTCAGGCTGGAGGATGAGTGGTTGGAAAGCTGCCCAGGGAAAAGGACCTGGGAGTGTTGGTGAACAGCAGCTGAACATGACCCAGCATGTGCCCAGCTGGCCAAGAAGGCCAATGGCTTCTTGGCTTGTGTCAGGAATAGTGTGGCCAGCAGGGCCAGGACAGTGACTGTCCCCCTGTATTCAACACTGATAAGGCCTCACCTTGAGTTCAGTTTTGGACCCCTCACTACAAGGAAGACTACAAGGAGGGGCTAGAGTGTGTCCAGAGAAAGGCAGCAGAGCTGGTGAAGGGTCTGAAGTTCCTTATGAGGAGCAGCTGAGGGAGCTGGGTGTGTTTGTCCTGGAGAAAAGGACAGAGGGGGACCCTATTGATCTCAGAGAGGGGCATTATTGCTCTCTACAACTACCTGAAAGGAGATTGTAGGTGGAAGTCAGTCTCTTTTCCCAAAAAACAAGCAATAAGACAAGAGAAAATGGCCTCAAGTTGTGCCAGTGGAGGTTTAGATTGGCTGTCAAGAAATATTTCTTCACAGAAAGGGTTGTCAAGCACTGGAACAGGCTGCCCAGGGAAGTGGTGGAGTCACCATCCCTGGAGGTATTTAAAAGATGCATAGATGCGGCACGTAGGGACATGGTTTAGCGTTGGACTTGGCAGTGCTGAGTTAACAGTTGGACTTGATGGTCCTAAAAAGGCCCTTTTAAATCTAAATGGTTCTATGAATCTATTCTGTTATAAGATTTTATGATATCCTGATTGTCCCTTAAAGGAAAGAAATTGATGAGACATTTTTCTAAGACAAGACTCACCCTTTGTGCCAGAAGGTGAGAGTTGACCTCTGGATGCTAGAAACTTCATCCACAAATAGCATTCATATTGTATTTGCCCGAGAACAGGTTTTCCCTATTTGGCAAAAAAATCTTTTATATCTCAGTATTTTCTGAATTTATAAAGTTCTTTTGTTAATGAAAAAGCTTTAGCAGGGGTTCACATACTCTTAGTGTAAACACTCAGTGCAAGTGAGGACCAGAGGTGTATGCTTCTATGAAACTGCCCTCTTCAGTTTTCACTTTATCAAATAAATTAAAGGTGCTTCATCTATACTTATAAGTACATCATTACTTCTAAGTGCTATATTATTATTATCGAAGTGTTCTTACACTATCACAGAAAGACCTTGACATGCTGTAAATAACTTTGCCTCTCGCTTTGATACTACATAGACTGCTGCAATTGTGTTTATTGTCTGCAGGCATTATGGAAGCCTAATATGAAAGAACTGGAGAGCTCACACTCAAAATGAATGGTTATACATTCCCTTTCTATTTAAGCTGATTTGCTACCTCAAGGAATGTTTGATACATCATCTTGGGCTTTGGAACTGAAAAGGCTGAAAGGGAAAGAAAATAATAAAAAACCATAAACTGAGTCTTTCAGAGCTTATTTTTCTTCACTACCTCTTCAGTCAAAGAAGGAGAGGCAAAGCATTATGGAGGTAGCAGTGGGTGAACTTCAAAAGCTTCTTAGCAGAAAGATGTGGATGCTTAATTATCTGCTCCTGTGAAACATTCTGATCATTTGTTGTTGTTGGCTGGACTTCGCGAACAAAGATCTTGGGATAAGCCTGCGCAATGGATTTTTTAAGTGAGGCACAGGGTGCGCAGAACTGGCCCCACTCCCTTTACTCCTGAGGTTCATCTTGCCACGGCCGAGCACACTCGGATGGCGACAGCGAGTTCCTCCAGGATTCGAACCAGCATCCTCAGAGGAGGAGCCGGCTCCACAGGCGGGGGCCTACGCCACTCGGCCAACGCCCGCCGCCTCTCAAGTGTAAATTCTGATCACTAATCTTGTACTAAATGCTCGTATGATTCCTGGTAGTTGCTGTCTTGAACTGGGCAAAGCAACCTGCAATAAAGAATTTGGAATATCACGGAAATTTAGTATTTTGTTGTCCAGTACTGGAGGAGACAAAAATCAAATAAAAGTCATACCGTATAAATGACACAATGGTGGATCCATGTGCAAGATACAGTTAATGCCAAATTTTAATCTGTGAACTGATTGTCTTTAGCTTTAAACGAAATCTGTGACAGCAGAAGAAAGAAATAAAATAAAGTATGGACAAATCCATGACCCTATCACCTTCCATAATGGCCTACAAACTTTTCTTGTTGAAAGAACCTCTTCCTAGCACTGAAATTTTCATTAGTTTCAGCCAGAGACTCAATAGAGCCAGTAAGAGCCTTTATTGTATTGCTTGCTATTTGCAAATCAGTCAGATATGAGGAAGAACAATGACTTTATAAAATCCCTAAAAAGAGAGTTTGTACTATTTCCAGCAACAAGAAAAACTTATACAAGATATTCTATATTAATCCGCAAATTATAATGGAATCACTTTCCAGCTATTGAAAAATCAGATAGATCTACAGAGTGACACAAAATCCATGAACCTGTTTCTTTCACCAGCCTTAGTAGTTATCTCTTCCTAGTAATGTCTGGTTTTCTATAACCATCCCCATGTTTGTAGTTGCCATATAAACCAGGCATCGAGAGAAAAAGACTGAAAATAACAACAGCATTAGATGTAAGAGAAATACCCATTCTGGCTTTATATATAAAGCTATCCTCCTCACTATATCAAGAAAAGACTAGAATTACAACTGGCTGTGATTAAAATACCCGAATGGATATATAGAGAATATGAAAGTAGCTGCTTACAGTGACTTCTAGCTGCCAGCTCTAGAATAACTTTCCAGTATAAGAATCATGTACAAAACCTCCAGGCAATTAGTTTTGTAATGAAACTTGATACATACAAGAACAGGATTATATGGCTTCGCTTCTTGTAACTGGGGGCCTGCTGATGACCTGAAGGGTCCCTTCCGGTGCTGTATCCTATTTTGCAGCTAGGTTTGTTTCTACTCAGATAGCAGAGCCAACCCAGGGCTTGAAAAGTTGGCTGGTTCAGATCTGCTTTCCTTTATCAAACAGCAGTTGCAGATTTTTTGTTGTGTCTGAGATGTGAGCCAGAATCAAGTCCCCTTAGGAAAAAGGAAAAGGCCATTGTGATTTTATTCCTGTTTTGCTTACTGTCTCTGTGGGCCAAAGCTTCTCCTAGAATCTTCTCTGTTGAAATGTATGGATTTATTAGATTATGTATCAGATTGAAGTTTGACTATCATAATTAGTTTAATCCCTGTGTATCCAGCTTTAAATACTGTGCCCATCATAAGCATATCTGCACACTTCGGTTACTGAGTTGCAAGCTAGAAATCATCATCAAAAATTCTGACTTTGAATTGTTACTCCAAAAGGTGCCAGCAGTTTATTAGGATGTTTGCCTGAGGAAAGTCTGAGTGACATCTTTGGAATGTGGTGGCTTTCCTACTGATTAATGTAGAGAACAAAACTGCATTTTTATGTGAATACAGGATCATTTGCTTTTGAAAGTAAATATGCCTGAGCTGCACTGAAAGTAGACAGAAAAAAAATCATGCTGCTCAGAGGTATATTGATCACAGTGAACAAATATCTAAAATATTACCTTTTTTCAGAGCCAAATGTTTAATTCCATACATTAATGAGGGTCCAAGGACTGAAGTAACTTCCTCTGTAATGCCTGATGGGGCTGTGGGTTTTTTCAGGAAATTGAATGGGGTAAGTGCAACCCTCTGCTTGGTCTTCATAGGTTTATGGAAAATAATTTCGAGTCTCAATGGCTATGCACATTATATGATCAGGACCACATAGGCAATGACATTAGTTGCCATAGTAACCTCAGGTTGCATCATTAAGGATTTTAAATGTTGACAGTTGGGAAGCATAGCTGAAACACTGGGAGAAGAGCAGGAAGGAGGCAGGCTTGACATAAGTGTACAAAGCAGTCAGGGGGATGAATGCTTTCTGTTGTGCCAAGCCTGGCCAGGCAACAATGGAGGAAATCAATGGCATGAATATATCAAGCTTTTCTATCTTCAGCAACAACTCTCTTAGTTTTCTAGGGCATGTCATGCAGAACCTACTTTAATTCTTCCTTTTTTTTTTTTTTTTTTTTTGTATTTCTACATCTCTTTTTCTCTCCATGTTCCAAACATCTGGCTATAGTCCATCCTGCAGAGGAGGAAGTTCTTGTCTAATGTACCTCTAAAACTTTCCACATGACAAGGGAAAACAACAACACCAACAGGTTAAAAATTCCAAGCTCCACAACTGTACTGGACATGATGAAATATCTAGTACTCGAAATATATCAATGAAATGTTTCCCATGTCGTTTCTGGATGCAATCTCATCTTCTGTAGCAGAGGATGAAGTGTCCTGTTGTCTAGAATAGCTGGGTTAGATGGAGATGTCAGACTCCTGTGACCCATTCCCAGCACACAGTAGAGGCAAAGGTCTCAAAGTGCATTGGTGTCTGTGTGCCTTCAGGAAGATTCCTACACTGTTCCATCCTTGCTCAGAGCAAACTCTAGCCCATTAATGAGAAACTAGTGTTAAGGGTTCTTTCGGCTTGAGCAGAACAGTGCTCACACTCTTTTACCAACTCTTGTAAAAACTGGGCACTTCTGCTAAAGCTTTAGCATAAAAGACAGACCCTCCCCTGAGTTGTCTGCACAAATGCTTCCTGTAACCAGCACCAGTCATTTGTAGTCATTCACAGAACTGAAGTCACACTTTATTTTGATGCTTTAGGAATATAAAATACAAATTTCCACCCATGATTTATCACTAATTTGGGATATAAGAATCTAAATGGGACATTAGACAAGCACATTAGTGCAAAGCCTGGCTGCTATGAAATGGCTATTACAGATTACCTTTAAAAGTATATTTTACAGCAGATATGCTCATCTTGCTGTAGAATAATCAATGGCTGCACCTCTGTGTTAAATTTATTAGCATATCTACAAGGTGCAAGTGAACTTTCATTATAGAAAAAAGCATTGGATGGCTATTTTCAAATTAAGAATAATCAAATGGTGAGACATATTAAGCAAAATGGAATTGATAGTAGCACTGATGTGTCACATATACTGCTATTGAGTTTTGCATTAGAAAGTATATTTCTTTGCTGCTGGTTGATTTGGGGTTTTTTTGTTTTTTAAACAAACAACTGTCTCACAATCATATGCATTTCTGTGAGTCCTAATAAAAGAAAAAGTCTCCCCCAGTCAGAAGTAATTCTTGACTTTGGGGTGTTTGTAAATAAACTATACACAGCTGAATCAGAAAATCAGGAATTTCATGGTATTCCTAACAAACAAACATGTACTGTGACTAAGTCAACATATTCTACCATGGGCACAAATATGCAAGTTCATTTTAATAATTGAGGGCTTAGTTGAAATTTTTCAGATTAAAAGCTAAAGAATAAAGCAATCCTATCAATTGTTTGCTGTTAATAATGACTAATGTTTACCATGGAAGTGTAACATATGGAATGAATATGTGTTTCTCACCAGATTGTGCTTAAAAACTCTGCCAGTCTGATGAGTGGCCACATCAGTGTGTCTCATGTCCAAGTTCAGCAACCCCCTAGGCTATGCATAGCATCTTTTTGTGCGTTTGTTGCCTAAAATTGAGGAAAAAAACTTTCAAGACAATATTAGTATAGGTAAAGTAGAGAGCAGTTCTTTAATGCAAGCTTTCAGGTGCACAAAGTATATAGGCACACACACAGTGTAGAGGTCTTACAAATTAATGACACTGCTTAATTATCATGTCTAATCGGTATATCCGACCCTTTTGCCCTTGGTATCAACCTGGTACCATACTCAGAACTGCCCCGTTGGAGCACCTCCGAGGGTTCTGGGCCCTCTATCTTGTTTTGCCTTGTTATTCCAGTCCAGGTGCGTGTGTCCCAAACACAATATCCTTGCTTCTATCTTGTCCATTGAAAAGATAGTTAAACAGAATTCAGGAATGTGGCACGAGAAACTATTAGAAACTGTTAGCTGCTACCTCGAGTGTGAGAAACTATACAGCTATAGAAAATCTACAAATGTATAAAATACTAAAATCCTAGGGCTTCAAGCTCTCCAAGCCTCTCAAGTCCAGGAATAGCACTACTCACAGGCCAGCCCTGTCCTAAGTGTGGTTCACAACACCCATATTCAAAGGCCATTGGAAAGTTGTCCTTCAGCTGGACATGTTCAGCCCATTACACAGGCATATGGTTTATGGTCGCCACCTCAAGAGCCCCTGACAGAGCAGGTCTCTGGACCTGGGTGCCATGATCCAACCGTTTAACAGCCTCACCTTTGTGTCTAAATTTTTGTGTTTGCAATTGACAGCAGGAAGGCAGTAACAAAGTAGTGGGTTGTGGGAGGGATATTTTTGGGGTGCAGGAGGATATAGTGTGATATCTCTATTAGTGCTGTTCCTTAGACCTCTAAAACCCTTAAGAACACCCTTCCAGGACACTCTGTGTATGTTTCCTACTTGTTCGGATTGAAGCTATCTTTCTTTGGTTTTTCAGAGCACCTAGTATATTGAGATCTCACCTTATGGACTATGACCCAAATTTTTAGGGGTATGTAATTTAAGGGCCCTTTGATACTTGAGCTGAGGTTCATGCACAGTGCTCTCCTCTGCATCATTTCTATTGCAGCATGTCCAGACAGGCTGAAGGCACTTTGTCAGGAAGGACTGTGCTTTTCAGCCCCATGACTATCAAGACATTTGCTACAGTAGTCAGTGGTGTCAAACTTATCTTCTTGGAATCACAAAAAGATGTTGAACTGAGAGCATTCAGGACACTGTGAGCGAGCTGAGAATGCGACTAACTCCTTGTGGACATTGTGGTTACTGAGGTAATGATGGATACAGAATATCAGCAACAGACAAGCACTATGTGTAGTTTGGCCCATAGATGTCAGTGTGGGAAGAGGATACCCTAATATCTCAAGGAGCAGAAATACTCCAGAACATGGAGGGCTCATGGACACACAACTACCATGGCTGACTTGAGAACCAAGACCATAGAGAGTACTAAGAGACAGAAGGAGTGTGCGTGGTGACCGTGCAATTGGACTAAAAACCAGGAAGCTCTTGCAGGAGAGCATCATGTGAAGCTGTGTCCCACCAATGTCGTAGCACAGCAAGCATAACAGGGCAGTGTTCTAAAATCTGAGGTGAAGTTTGGGGTTGTGTGAATGATGGAGGAGAATGATGGCATTCCAGATTGTAATGTGGATGATCTTGCCAAAGGCCATCATTGGGAGTGATCTAACAGAGAAGTACAGAGGCACCAATAGCACCTGAGTCCTTTGAATAGACTCAGTGCTGGGCTCTGACACAGGAACTGGAGAACAGGTTCCGTGCTCTGGTGCAGAGGGTCAGAATAAAAACACAGTGGTGGGGGAACAGATGCCAGCTGAGGTGTATGGCTGACCCTGTTAGACACAGACACTCCTGAAACCATCTCAGGTTGTTCCAGGCAGGAGAGCTCTTGTATTTGGTTCTGCCTTGGAAAGACAATTTGGTTCTTACAATAGTTTTTTTTCAGTCCGTTAATGAAAGTGCTTTCCTAGGGTGCAAAAAGTACAAGGCAACAGGACATAATAACATGTATTAGCAGTCTCTGATATTAATAGTACAGATTGTCACATGATATGACAGTGATTAAAGTGGGCATGGATGGAGTTCTCCCTTTCTTCTGGGAGGCACTGTTCCCCTTTGCAAACAGAAAATAAACACAGCCTTTCCAGAGCATAAATGCCAATAACTGTGAAATTTTGATTAAATAATAGATATGTGTTCAGAAGCACTTTTTATAGTATGTGATTAAGAAAGATAACTAGACATCCTTACAGCTATAATGATAATAATTACTGCAACACATAAGGTGCAGAATATGACACTGGAAAGGCCACTATTAACCTTTCCAAGGATTACTTTTTGTTGTGTTTTTGACACTATGGACAGCGGCGTTCAGAGAACTAAATAAAACTATAGCTGTGACAGTTCTTTCCAGCCATTCCCTGATATGTTAAAGAGGAGGTGTAGAGGGGAATGAAATATCTTCTATTCAAAACAGATGTTTGTTTAATATCAAACATCTGGGTAGTCTTTTGCTAAGACTTCTGCAACTCTTGGTAATTCAGGAAACTGACAACAGTGTTTCCCTGTTTAAAATAGGCTATAAATAACAGTTCCATGCCCCAGACCAAAGGCTTTTTTTACTCCTAGCAAGCAAATTTCCTGTCTCAAAGGTGTGATGCCACATTGCCCAGCAGCTCTCATACATTATCGGGTAACGCTAATCTGTGAAATCCACACTATGACATCTCTGTGCCTTGCAGCTCTAGTGGAGAATTGCAGACCATACACAGCTGTTCATAAAAACTGAACCACTATTTTAGATCTTACCAGAATTACTTGGTGTGGAAGAGCAGAGTAAATAGGTTGGGAAAGACAGAGAAGGTTGGCTGTGAGGGCATCAGGTTTTCCAATAATAAAAGGAAGAATGGGTGAATTCCAAGAGTCTAAACAGCAGACAAAGCAGAACATGTGAATATAGTGAATAAGTAATGCAGGTACAAATCACCTAAAAAATTTCTGTGACTGAAAAAGAGAGGGTCCTCTCTGGAGCTTTGTGATCCACCTGCCTGTAACAGAGTTTGGCCTCTGTACATCAGTCAAGTTTGCAAACACACTATTGATGTTCAGTTCTGCTTTCTATGTGATAAAAAAGTCCCTATTAGTCAGTTGCAAAAATTATCTTGTATGAAGGTGAGAAGATGCCATTATTTTAAATGATGGCATTGGAGTTTAATAGATGGTTTGAAAGAAGGCTGTAAATTCTGGTTCACTCCTCTCTGTAAGTCCTGCAAATAGCACAAGCAATCCAGTAGTCCAAGCTGCTCAGGATAGTGTTTTTAAAACACATTAATTAAATAAAATTGAAGTAAATTCAGCTAAGCCAAGATTTCTTCAACAATTTATTACTGAAAATACAATTAGCTGCAGGCATTTGGAGGAGTTTTGTGAAATCAAAGGCTGCACTGCAACTCGGAATAAGCTTTCAAACAGTCAACTCATTAATAGCAGAAAATGGATGTGCTGCTGCAAGGCACCAAATCAAAAGTAAAAATACGGAACTTGCTACTGTGATTTCAAGAACAAATCCTGAATGTGAGAATATTTTCATGCTGCTTTTACCAATGCCCTAACTTTATTCTTAAAGTTGAAAATCAGACCTCCTATACCCAAAAGTGCTGGTCCTTGGGGCAGACTAAGGGGCTAACGAATACAGCTATTGGAGTTTGGCAACAGAGTTGTCTTGATTTTTCAGGACTGTTTTCCTGACTCTCATTTCTTTCAATTCCACTATCATTTCTCTTGTTACTCACTTTCTGCATTGAGCTGGATGCATCTGAAATAGCTGTTACTGGAATAAGGGCATGTTAGCCAAACCCAGGCCATAAGAAAGAAACCTGCTGCTCTCATCCATACCACCCTGGAAACTGTGTACTCTGGCAGCACGACTTCTCTGTGAAAGAAACTGAGAGTTCAGTCCACAATAGCTGCTGAAAGGAGCAAATAGCAGAGGCAGCAAAATGTTCTTTAACCAGCAGAGCAGGGCCTGACACTCTCTGCAGGAGAGAGTAGCTGCGTAGGCACAAAGGAAAAGCAATTTTGCATTAAATGTCTGTAGGTAGTGAGGACTGAAACCACCATTCCCATGTTAAGGCTGTGAGAGTTCTCCAAACATCCATGGTCCCATGAAACTTTTGTCCTAATAGGAAGAAAATTTAAAACCAACTGACTCATTATTATCTGAACCTCACACAGAAATACAGCAGAAGCCAATCCCTGTCTACCCTAAGGTTTGTATTAATGTACCTCATGAGTTCAACAGATTTGATTTCAAAAGCCATTTGAAGTGAATGCTGTCACGAGTTTGAAATAGGCTTCACATGGAAGTTCCACTGAACTATTCAAAAGTAACTTAGAGGTAAAGAATCATTTTACTGCTGCTTATATGTGGTCCTTATTGAAGTGGGCTGTTTGTAAACTGGAAGTAAAAATTCACTTTGTGTCCTGTCTGCAGAAAAAGATGGCTTTGCATTAAATTTTGGTTCACACATCTATGTTTGTTCAAAAGAGGATTTAAAATTCTCTGACTCAGGTAGAGGCATGTAGACCAACTACACTTCACCACACACAGTCTAAGCCAAAATATAAACCACAAGACACATTGACCACATAGTGTGTCTGGCACAGTGTCCAGACTAGTAAGTTCACCTGAGCATTAGCTGAGAGGATCACCGTAGTTTTCATTCTCACATGCTGACTCAGCAAGAGAGAGATGTATATTCTGAACCACATTTTTTGGTGTCTTTTTTTTTGTTGTTGTTGTTGGTTGGTTGGTTTGGTTTGTGGGTTTGTTTGCATTTATGCAGCTGGGAATGTAAAGCTCAGTAATGTAGACATGCATCCTACTTCATTTAAGGTTATGAATTGTCATCTGTGATGCTTCCTCTTCTGTATTTTGTTGAAAGCAGAGGCAACAGGATTAAGGAATTTCACCTTCCCTCCCTCAGATGCATTTGAATGAATCAAAGCAGAATAAAAATATGTTCATCATTTTAAATTTCTACTAACTTTCACTGCTCTTGGCTTTCAGAATAGATTTAGAAATGCTGATGTAATTCCAGGAACTCATATGACTGCCTCCAATGACTTTCAGTAGGAAGTCTGAGAAATCTCAGGCAGCCCTTGATAAGGCTACATTAATTTCATTATTTTGCAGATGCACTAAGTTCTGTTATTAAACTCCAGCTTAGTTTCAATTCTGGGGTCATGGCATTGCAAGTTTTATCTTATTCTAACTTGCCAAGGAAATTAGAGTTGAGGTGTTCTCCAAATTTATGTTTGTAGGCTTGTTCCTCTTTATAATGTTGGAACTCAGTGGCCAATTTCAAGCAAAATTACTTAAGAGATCCCATCAAATAGGATAGAGAGTCCTACCAACTCTTAATAAATTTTGTGCTAGTAGTTTATCAGATGGAGGAATGACACTCAATATCACACTATGGAAAAGGATGCAAACTGATGCCACTGGCATCATAAGACATGAGCAAATCCAAATTGGTTAGACATTAAATGTTATTGCTGGAGAAGCTTCCATTTAAATTTTTATCTTGTTAGCTTGGGACAGCCTAAGATGGAAAAAGGGACCAAGACAGAAACATTCAACTTCTCCTGCTCTCTGAAATGATTGGCATTTGTCAACTATGATTTTCTAGGCTTCTTGAGTATAGAGGGAAATTTTCAACATTCTAAATAGTCACCAGCAATGACTGGCAAGCGATGAGCTTCAAAACTCTACCTGTAAAGCTACAGAGCCATACAAAGAAATTGTGAGAAATTTCTCGGCTTCCTCTATTTCCCAGTTACAGGTGCAAATACCTTAGGTGATAAAAGGAAACCAAAAGTTAAAAACCAAAGTTAAAATAGTGTCTTGACTTATCATGGAAAAGAGCTATATTTTACCTTTGAAAAAACTGAAACAAACTGAGGAAATAATGGAGAAAACAAAAATTTAAAAATGGCACAGTATTTGGCGAACAACTTTTGTGATGAAAAATTAAGGACTTTGACCTTGTTCAAAGAATGGAATGGAGATAGAAAGATGAAAAATGAGTTTTTAGACATGGGAAGAGATATTGGAAACACCATATGGAGTCACAACAAAAAATAACAAGTACAAGCAAATGATACCTTCCTTTAAACATCACAAAATCATACCCTGCACAAAACTCTTCACTGGTAGCTCTGAAAACACTAAAACCAGGAAAAAAACCCAGACTAAACGTCTCAAGATGGATTATGAATACTCCTCTGGTCTAATCCCTTGCTCATTTGCCCAGTGGTCACAGTCCTGCCTCATGTGTATCCCAATGAGACATAATAGGATATTCGCTTCACAAAAGGACAGATTCTTCCTACTGCCATGAGTATTTGGGTTCCTCTCAGTGGTTTGGGTTACTCTCTGGTGCCATGTGGGAATCTCTAGCACACTCAGTTCTCAGGTTAGGTGAGCTTATCTCACTAAAGCAGCCCCCTACGACTACCGGGAGTCTTGGGTACTTCCCTGTAACTTCTACGCAGAATGAGGATGGAGCAGGTAAACACTACAAGATCTGAAAATACAGAGATTACTATAGATTGGAACAGTCACTTAAATTATTTTATTAGTAAATCATAAATTAATGCCCTTACAAAGCAGGAGAGAGGGCTTTATTAACCTTCAAAAGTCCTGCAGAAAGAATGGGTGCTATGGAATTCACCACAGCTGAGGAAAGTTATGAATTTCATAGTTTATCAAACATACATGCATACAATTTATTTTTCAAATATACAGGGATAGTGATTATTACATTATGTACTTATGAAATGCCCCTCACCAAATCATCCATGCCTATTTACGCAGGTGCCTTACAGCTTTTAGATGACACAAGTTCCATTTAGGAGCCAACTGAAGTAAGATGAACACACTGGATACATGGCAAGGATTAGTTAGGGAGCTTTTCAGAATTTCAGCCATGAGATGTCTGACAAAGCAGTTTTTGATATTTGACATAGAACATGTCACTTTTACTGATACAATAAGGACACAGAAGTCGCTCTGATGCCCACAAATGAAACATCAAATAAGCGGTCAAGAAACTTTTAAGAGCACACATACAAACTTTAGGCAGCTCAACAAAAAGCAAAGCCTGAGGAATAAAGAGTAAAAATTAGCCTGGAATTATTTTCATGTTCACACTGGTCTCGGTTCTGACCCCCTGGAAGCTGCTGGAAATATTGTCACTGTCAGTACTGAAACATGAGAAAACCTCAAGCTGCTCTTGAAATATTACCACTGATTTCCTGATGTGAGCTCCCTGACTTCACAGACATGAATGGAATTTGACCATGTGTGTTTAAGCTGCATTTAAGATTTCTAAATGTGAGACATGTTTGAAAAACAATGCATGTACATACAGGTATTTGGCTCAATTAGTAAAGGAAAAATTTGCTTTTTGGCAAAGTTTGACAGGCTGAGATTTTCTGTCTCCTTTATCAAACACTAAAATGTCCACATAAAACATATCCATTTATGCCAGGATGTGGCATTTCCAAGAAATTATACAGGTGTTTTCCCTGAGTGGGAAATGGGGTGGAAGAGCAGCTGTCCCTATTCTTTGCTACTCCTCAGGTCAAATTTCAGCCCTTGAAAGTATGTTGTGATGAGAGTTTTATTGTCGGAAAGGCAACTGTAACAGGATGTCCACATTAGTGCAAAAGTTTTGTGTTGTCTAATTTCAAAAGTTTAAGACCTGAAGATCCAAATAACTGGGTGGGCACTATTATGTATGAAGCATATACCTGTTATGTAAAAAATTTTGGGCAATATTTTCTTATTAGAAAAGTGTTGTGGTTTAACCCCAGCTGACAAGTAAGTATGACAGAGCTGCTTGCCCACCTACTGCCCATCCTGCAGAGGGAAAAAGTGAGAAAACTCATGGAGAAATAAATAATAATATTAATAATAACAGTAAATTGTGATTAAAAGGAAAATAGCAAGAAGATAAATAAAATCCAAGAAAGACAATTGATGCAAATAAAAACACTTGATCATCACCAAGAAGGTGATACCCAGACAGATCCCAAGAAGCAGCCCCCAGCCAACCTTCCCCCTAGTTTTGCTATTGAGCTTGGCATCATTTGGTATGGAATATGCCTTTGGTCAGTTGGGGTTGGCTGTCCCAGCTGTGTCCCCTTTCAACTCTTGGTGCAGACCCAGCCCCCTTGCTGGTGGTAGGGGATGAGAGGCAGAAAAGGCCTTGGATCTATGTAAGAGCTGCTGGGTAAGAAATAAAACACCTCTGTTTCCAGCGCAAATCCAAAACACAGCCCCATTCCAGATACTACAAAGAAAAATAACCCTACCCCAGCCAAAACCATCACAAAAAGCAGCCTAATTTTCACAGCTCCCTTTTGTGAACTTCAGCATAATTGTTAAATCTTATATTGTTGTTAAAAAAAAAGTATAATTGCTCATGACTTGCCAATTTTAAGTCCTGAAATAATTGACAAGACTCCTGTCCTCCTCTGCAGCAGAAGTCACAGCACCCCAAACTGCTCAGCTGCTCCAATGCCCATAACTTGCTTTTACACCCAGCACATTCTTACCCAGACACCTTACATTTGTGCTCAGCAGTTAGATGTTGTGATATTAGACAGAATTTTTCTTATATATATATACAAGACATATTTGTTAATGTATAGAGAAGAGGATAAACACTCTACCTTATACTAATGGTTTACATTTCTAATAACAGAGAGTAAGTACTGCCTGGGTGTACTGAGGTAGATTTTTTACAAAACTATTGCTAAAAACATTGTGACCTGGACCACAGTTTTGGAGAAACCCTGGGGTTAATCTTGATACAGGTAGACCCTCAGGGAACTTGAGTATTTGCTTAGAACAGTCCTGGACACTTGACTGTGTGAGATTCCAAAAATATTACAAAGCATTAAACTGACTTAAAATTTCCATTGGGGGCCTACTACTCCCTTGTCTGAGATATTTGTAACAAAACAACAACATCAACAACAACAAAACTCTACCCCCAAAAAATCCTGCAGAGATGACTAAGTTGCATCCGCTCTCCCAGAGGTATAATGTATACAAATCAAATCAAAATATAAATCATTCCACCCTGTTGTGGGGTTTATGCACAGTTTCTTTTAATAAAATATGCAAATATTTTGCAGTAAATTGATTTCCCAGTTTCAGTTCTCTTATCTCCATATTTATTATTCATGATTCTTCTACTTCCCCACTTGAGCAGATAAAAAAAAAAAAAGAGGGGGAAAAAAACTGTGTAGAGTTCACTTGCTTTTAGGAACTGGCTTTATTATTGTTATTATTAGCACAATTTTATACTCCTAGGAGTGAAAGATAAATGTAGATATTACTTCTAATCTCAACCAAAGCTAAGAGGTAATACAATGACACTCTTTAATGCAAATCACTGCAATAAGTGACTACATAGCCCAAGTGTTCTGCTGCATTACAAATTGTAATGAAAGTTTGAATTGCTGAGCAAAATTACTGTTGTTTAACCTGTAACCAAGCTGGATGGTATCAGTTCTGTTGTTAAAGGTGTACACACCATGACTGTACAGGAAATAAACGTGAATATTTCAGATATTTAAAATTGTCGCTAAATAGACTTTCTGGCTAAAAAGAAATAAATAAAACGCTGGACAGTTTTGTATTACATTAGCCAATGTATGTAATCCCTATACTCCATCACTATGTGGTTAACAAGTTCTGCAGTGGAGAATCATGGCTGGTCAAACCTGGGCGCACCATTCTGGTTGCTGGTGCTGGAGGTCTCTGTTGGAATAAAGGACAGAAAGATGAAGGAGTCACCGAAAGTCAGGGCAGCAGATCAGGCACAGCTCGTTCCATGCCAGGAGAAGGTCAAAGACAAAGTCAAGGGAAGGGAGAATGAGACTCCGAAATTAAACAAATGTTAAGTTTTGATCCTCTGTGGAGAAGACCCTCTCACAATACAGGTAGTTTAAGCATAACTTATTACAAGCATATGCTCCAAGTAAGCTCCATTTTCAAGCTACTTTCAATTTAATTAGGCATAATGATTTCTTTCCATTAAGATCCTCAGTGGATTACAGGTCTCATTTTTAAAATGTGTCTGTGATTTAGCAATCCAATTGCTTTTTGAAGGATTTAAGAGTTTTATTCCTTTCTGAATAAAGAATCAGGCCTGTAAATATTCCAATAGGAATTACAGTTGAGTATCAAACCCTAGAGGAAAGGATTTTTACAGATATTTTAGGTTTGTTGGACTGGCTCAAGGATTAAACTACATTTTGTTCTGATAGCGCATTGCTCTGCAGGAGTTTGGGTGACTATAACCATGAATTTTGATCTTCATAGAAACAACATTTTCATCTAAAAATTCCTCAGAAGTAAAATTCCCAACAAGACCCTAGAGTGGGCTATTTGTGAGGAGAGGGTTCTGCAAGGTTTGGCCGAAAGCATTGAAGATCAAATTCTCTCTCAAGTCAAAGAAATTGTGTCAGCACAGAATCTGGCCTTAGGTATCAGCAGTGAAAAGAGACTGCATTGCAACAGCATTGGCATTGCAAATCGGATGGGAAAAGAAGGAAAATTCACAAAAATACTTTAGATTTCTTTCTAATCATTCCACTTCATCTCGGCCAAGGAATTGATTGAGTTTGTCCCTGCACTTCAGCATCAGCTTTCACCTGGCATAAATTCCTGCCTTAAATGGAATGGCATCATTAAACTAATGTAAAAGTTGCATCTTAACTCGAGAAAAGACTTGCAGATATATTCAACAGTAAAATAATCCTCTTTCTAGGCTGACAATGAGTTATTTTCTATAGGCAGATTTTTTTGTGTTTACTTTCTTGACAAGTGAGATGTTTTTTGGTCAGAGAACCTGACATATTATTAGAAATTATGACTCACCATCTGCTTTTTCTCTTCAGTCTCACTCAAAGAGTTCCTAAGGTTTGTCTTCTCTGCTGTGGTGTGCATATCAGAACCTGAAGCAGAGGGTGGGCATGATGGTGGGTCAGGGAGGAATAGAATAGACTTCAGACTGCTGGATTTCTTACTGCAGTCAACTATTGCTCACTGCTACTTGGCTACATCCAGTACAGTACTTTTTTATTATTATTTTATTAAGATGTAAATTAAATTTAAAAAAGCTCTGCAAAAGAAAAGTCTGCTTGAAAAAGTTTGTTCATGTTGCAGAGTATTATCTGTAAGTCCTCCAGCTAGGCTAAAAGCCTATCCCACTGCTCCTTGGGATTTCTAGTGAATTAATAATGTCACTGATGAATATTCAAAAGTAGGCAGCTATTGTGCCTCCAAGCACATAATTAATTATTCATTACACATTTTTATTCACTGAATTAAAAAACACAGGGTGCTCTGGGAAATGAAGTGTAGTTCACTGCAGGGGCATGAAATTCTACACTGCCCCTTTAAGGATTATTACTCTGTATTTATCGTTGCCAGGGCAACATAAATGCTGGGCAATTAGATCATGGGTTGTCCCCGAAGACTGATGGGATAATAAGCAGTAGTCAAGTATTAAGTTGACCCAGTAAATGTCCCACATGAATAAACCTGGGCTAGGACCACAGCTGGCATCTTTCAAATAAAACTTTTACATTAATATAGTTTAAAAGGTGCATTTATCTGGGAATTGAGCATGCATCCACAGTGGGAAGGCTGTGGAGAGGACTAATACCACTTCCCGGTGTGGTCCACAGGCGTTGTTCCTCGAGCTGGGCTTTGTGCAAAGTTAGGCATATCGAGCTTCTAAAAAGCTCAGAAGTGGGGGGAGCCCCACACTTACCTCCTAAGAGTCAATGTTCTATGTCATTGGAAGGGTTTTTTCCCCCCTATTTATTCTTCAAAACTCACCAGCAGGGGAGAAAATCAGTTTGGTTCCAGGCTTTAAAAAATAGGTATTAAAATTTGAAAAAAAAAAAAAAATCCCCAAACCAACCCTATAACTATTTAACTGGGTATGATTTTGCCTTAAAAACAATTTAACAGAAAAATAACATCAAGATAACCTCAGTAAATTATTACCTGTTAAAGAGATATGTTACCCAGGGCATTTTCCAGACAATAAAGAGTGATCTAAAAACACAGAATGAAAAGGATCAGAGAGATTTCCTTAAACTGTTCTTTTCTTTTTTTTTTTCCCCCCACTTTTTTTGCAAGTATCAGCTTCAAATTGTTGCTGGGTTCTGGCCACCCTTTTTTTCATTTAACTAGATTTCTGTGAATCCTTCCACAATATTTCAGAAATTTATCTTTCTCTCAAAACTATTTNAAAAAAAAAAACCAAAACAAAACAAATTGTGGAGAACCCACACACACATACATTATTCATTTTTTCCCCCATTAATACTTGTTATATTATTATTATCTAACTTAATGCTTTCAACTACCCCCACTGGTGACACAAGGTGATGGTTTTATTGTGTTTTAGATCACTAATTTTGTAGAGGAAAATGGGAAATCATAGCTTATCTCTGTCTGCAGACACTTGGCTATGCTAAAGCATGAAATAGTTCTCAGTTAGAGATATAATAATGCCTTCTGTAGTTTTGCAATATAGGGAAAAAAATACAATTCCCAGGAAGTATTATACATCCGTCAGTGTAAGAGAAAAGACACATCTTATCAGTGAGTGTTTATGTGCATAGATTTACCCTAACATATAGATACACATCACATTGCCCCAGACAGTTGAATGCATTTGCTTATTCATTAAAATTATGCTTATATATAATGAAATTACTGGCTTTGTAGTGAAAATATTTTGAAGAAGAAAACAAGTGCTTGGACGCAATTTTTCCATGATAGTATTATATGTCAAAATGTTCTAGCTTTCAGCAGACTATACTTTTTTAGACTTAATTGTGTGGGGCATAATTCTGGCTGGCAAGCAGAGAGGTGTACCTTTCCCCATATGGAGAAAAGGAGAGACACCATAAAGAATTGAGGGGACAAGTATGCCCAGGCTGCTTGGTCAGACACTGCTTGGGCAATGTGGCTTTGAGACAGTAGGACTTACGTTCTTAAAGTTGAGCATGTGCTTGATTATTTTTATGGGGTCAGATTCCTGGGAGTTGAACAGTTTATCAGCCCTCTAAGCCTGGTTATGGGTATGGGTCACCTTTGTCATTTGGGATAGGAATGTCATCCTCATGTACTCAGGCAGAAATTTGTTGAGAACATGAAGAGAGATTGCCCCTCCACATAGCCAAAGACCCTGAGCTGCAGGTTCAGGACACACATTCAAGGACATTCACCCTGCCAGGGGTGTCCTCCACCACATAACAAACAAGCAGGGATAGCAAACCCTAGGATATCACCTCTTCTGCTTTTATTACTTACTGTTGAGTCCTGTGTGTATTTCTCAATGACAAGTCAAAAGGTATGTGGGAATATTTCTAGGTACAAAATATATTCATTTTCATACTTATAAATATGGATGTGGTTATATTTTATATACATGTATACAGACACTAAAATGGAAAGTGTCTAGTGCAAATTAATTCGGTTGCATTTGTGGATTTGAAATATCAGCAAAATATCATTTCTAGCAATTATTTTTAGCTACAGGTAAATGATAGAGGACTGGCTGCTGCAGCAGCTTGTATCTGTTTATTAATTACAAGATTGTAAAAAATTGACAAAAACAATTGAGGTTTCTTTCATGGCATTGTGAATCTCAGGACAACGTCCTGCAGAATTAACCATTAATCTTCCACTTGGATATAGTCCACAAGAAACTGACAAAAATCAGCTGCAATGGATGCTTCTGCAACAATCTGTTCTGGTCTGCCATTACAGGAAGACACAAAATAATAACAATCTGGTAGGGAATCTCTGTTTTACTTAATGGGTAGGAAAAAATAGAAACTGTCCTAGAAACTGGAAGACCCAGCATGAAAAACAGTATGATCAAATAGAGATGTTTATTTTGCTGGAAGGAACACACTATCCTGAGTTCAAAGTAGGCTTATCTGGACTAATAACAGCACTGAAGAGATGGGACTTACAAGACCATAGATATGGCCAGACAAGTTATAACCAGTGATCTCCGAAAACTTACATCTTAGCCTCAAGGCCTGGCAATTCTGGCTCCAAATTTCCAAGTTTAACCCCAGGAAAGAAGACATTTTCACCAATATTTCTAGATCTCCTAGAAAAAAAGGATGGGTTTTGTGGATAATACTGCATAGAAGGGCATTGAGTTCCCTTGGTAACATTCTGCTCAAGACAAATAAGAGTCTACACAGCATATGAGAGAACTTCAAGTAAACTGGGATACATGTGAGACAGTAAATGATAACTAAAGGGTCACCCAAGCCTGGCACCAGTGAGGTTCACCTTGGCCATTTCCCAGGCAAGACAACAAAATCTCATGCTCTTATCCAAGTTTTAAATAAAGAGAAAAACATACACACCTCTTAAGGCGACTTGAGCATGAATCTTACTAGGTCCATGGCAGTGAGATTTTTGGCTTCAGGTTTTTGGGGGGTTTTTTGGGTTTTGGTTTTCTGTGTCCATCCAAGGAGTTCAATGATTTAACTAGACAAGTCAATGTGGGGTGATGTGCAGGCAGGTTTGCTCCACTGAAGACATTCTTGATTTACAAAGGAAGAGCTGACACTGGGAAAATCACATCCAACAGCTACTGTGTTATATGGGTTAAAGCAAAACCTTTTTGGAGTGGCACCTTTATCTTCTAGGGCATCCACAGTGCAGCATCAGGGAGCAGAGGATAGAAAGAACTTGAGGAAAGACTGAACTAAGAGAAGAGTAAATTGTGGTCAACTAAAATAACATTGTAAAAATTATCAGGAAGGCATATCTATATCCTAGGCAACCTAGAGCAGTCAGCTTAGTTCTTATAGTTTATCCTGAGCACTTGATGAAATATACTATTGAAGTTGTCTATTATATGACTTAAAAGATCCAGTTACGTACAATCTAATGGCTAAATATATAGAGATGTATGTGTGCCTGTATCTCTATATGTGTATTCTGAGAACAACAAAAGACATTTTTAACTATCTGTTTCAAACAATGCATCTATACTAGATAGCAGCAAAAATTAAGGGAAACAGAGGAAAAGAATGGGAAAAGGAATTTCTCTTTCCCTCAACTCCCAATATTTAATTACAATACACAGATAAATAAGGAGACAAGCAGACAGGTATGCAGAAGGGCACAGATAAAAGGGCATGTATGTTCAAAGGAAACATAATTACCTGCTATTCCCTTGCTCTCTGGAAAAAAGTTCAGTCTCAATACTGACAGAAGCTAAAAATTGATCCATAGAAAAATGTTCACTTTACTAGAGGCTGCAAAAGAGCCTCGGCAACTGACACAGAGGAAAGTTGTTCTGAATTCCTTCAGGCGGTTGGAAGGCAGCTCTGACTTGAATAACGCAAGAGGCCTTTGAGGCATACAGATGCCCTCCTTTCTGAAAAGTTTTTTCTTGGAAAGCAAACTTCCTTCTCTCAACTCACACTTGGCAGAGAGGATTGCGGTCCAGGCTTGCTGTGCACATTATTTCATTCCAGTATCAGTGGACACAGCTCTACAAAAGTTAATGGCCTTTTTCCTGCTTAGAGCTTTTTATATCAAACATAAGTAATCATCCAATCTGTCCCTTCCTTTCTTCTATTCTTAATCTCTCTTTCCTACCCATCCTAGCTAACTTCTTGTCTGCCTTCAGACAAACTCAGTCTGAGAAAATTAAATATTTATTCCCTTCCAAGACCTGTCCCTTTGTAATATAAAGAATGCAAGCACATCTGGAGGCAAATAGATTACAGACATTCATCTCTGCAGCATAACATGTGATATTAATCCTTCTGCCCCCTTCCCCCAGAACTCTGTGGGGCAGGGAATAGCCCTTTCCCCATGACTCAACAACACCCAGCAAGATGAAATCCTCACTCAGTCTTTGGGCATATATATATACTAAGATGATTTTGAAAACTCCATTGGTGGGATTGGAGGACCCAAAACTGGGATGGAATGTGAAGCCAGCAGGACTCTGCTAACCCTGCATGTGCTCCTGTGGCTCCTCGTCTGCTCCAGCTCAGCACCAACTTCTACTAGTTTTCTATACTCAGGGACAACTTCTATAAGGCAGTATTAGAGGTTCTCTGTCATCATCTTCAGCCATGTCCATATTTTCTTTAGTGCAATAATTAAAACAACATATTCAGCAGCTGGGTTATTTTTTTTTCCTAGATTTAATCTGTTCAGGCTCTGATTTACATATTAAAAGCACTAATTAGCCCCTCAGAGTGTCTGAGCACGGATAGTGCAATAACTGGTCATGTAGTCACTAGAGACCACTCCCTAGTGCTTTTGGTAAGATCTCATGTATACAGCCTCAGTCTCTGGATGGCAGGAATGGCCATGTGTAGAGAGTTGTCTGCTTTGTTTCATACCATTGAGGGACTGTAGTGCCGGATTGCTTCATTCTTGCATTTTTTCTTCTCTTTGAAGTGTTGTGTTTGATCTGTCTGCTTGTCTGTCAGGTTTTCCCCCTCCCCCATTCCCCGTTGCATCATGTGCGAGATCTGCAAGGGGACGGACTGCCTTTGGCCAATGCTGGTGCAGAAAATGCCAATCCAATCAAAGGCACAATGGCCTTTTCTCTCCGATTTGATGCAGCATTCAAATAAACAAGAACTGTGTATTCAAAAAGAAAAAAAATTCAATAACCCTCTGAGCCATTCTTCTGGCTAAGGATATTCGAAGGAATCGTTTAATTTTCTTTGCATGTGTAGAAGTCACCTACAAAATCACTCACTGGTCTGGAAGCAATGTTTCATAGCCCCAAGTGAGAGGCCTGAGAATGAATCCTGATTGAGCTTGTTTCCAAAGCTGCCAGAAGCTGTGAAGCCTCCACGGTGAAAAGAAAGGCTCTCCAAACCCAACTAATAGGGGTTTGATACTCAACATCTTCCTGGAAATACAAAAAGGCAAGACAAGCACCTCTATCCCAGAATTCACTGTGAATGGTTTTAGAAGAGGCAGAAGGTCCCACTACTCTGGAAAAGTAACAGGGCTTGTTTCCTCACACGCAGTGCTGACACATGAACAAGACACTTTTTACTTGGGCAGTGGAAACTATATTACTAAATAGTGTTGAACTGCACTGCCTCATGGTACCAGGACCCTTGGAGGAATATTTGCAAGGTATTTCATCACTAAATTCCTTGAGGAACATAACAGAGCAATCAGGCATCAGGAAGGGACACTTCCCTCTCTTCTGAAGAAGCTGGGCCATGTAGCAAAGCAGGTTTTTTGAATCAATGCTACAGAGGAAGCAAGAACAAACCATCTAAATCAGTTCCAAGGGGCTCAAGAAGAGAAACAGTTCTCCCCATTATTCCACTCATATATCTTAAATAATCTTACATTAATATCCTAACTCAATCACCTTTGAGGCAAATGGTTTTCAGAACAGGAACTCGTTTTGAACATCAGTTTGAGCAAGCCTTGTAGAATCATAGAATCATTAAGACTGGAAAAGGCTTCCAATATGATCAAGACCAGCAAGGAAAAGGATTACTGAACAATGTTCTCCTTGCTCTGTTTGCTAGCTGACTAGAGAAAACCAGTGTTGTTGTGGTTAGCCCCCAAAACAATTCAACCTACAGGAATGGGACTCCTGGGCACTGGAGTAATGCAAGTACTCAGCACAGAAATATCACAAGCCTGGAGAAGGTGGCATTTAGGTAGATTAAAAAAAAAAGCCTGGATAGAAGAGATCAGGGAAAATGAGTATTCCCCAAAGTTGTTGTTGTCCTGAGTGAAACTTTGGGCTATGATTCAAATAATTAGTTTTGGTGCAATTATAGTTCTTCGCTTAGAGGAGCCCTAAAGCCTATGAGGACTTGTAATGCCACAGAGAAAAGATGCAGATGGCATCTACTTAAATACCAGAGGATTTGGCCAAAAACCAAAGGGAAAGTGTCTTGGATGTGCCACTATCTTTACTAACTATTTGCTTCATAGCAACACTGTACCTTTCCAAGAGTCTCATTTCAGAATAGATTTTTTAAAAAGCTTGGATTCCACTGTTACCAGGAGCCAAAGGTGCAAGAGAACCCATGAGACTGCAAAACTATAGCTTCTAAAAGTGTTGAGTTCCCTTTAACTTAAAGAGAGGAAATCAGACTCGAATGAAGGTCTGGTGACAAGACCACCTTCTGCTTCCAACAGAGGCAGATACCTCTGACATATTAAAAAACTTCATGCAAAGAAAACAAGTCAACAAAATCCATTTGATTTAAGCTATAGGCTCCCTGAGGCTGTCAAAACAGACCCTCTGTCTAGTGAGGGAAGGGAGCTGCTTGACTAATGCCAGCTCTTGTGAGATACCTCTCCAACCTTTAAATGGGTTGGGAATGCTCACAGACATACTATTCTGATTAGACAGCTTTGAAATTACAGATGACTATGCAAACACCATCATCCACAGTGTGTGTCGCAGTGATTTCAATAAGAAAGTCCCAGTCACAGCTGGCTGCATCCCACAAAGAGAATGGCTCTGTTTAGAAACTCCTCCTCCAAGACAGAGCAAATATTGTCTTGAATAGATGAGAGCTGATGAGGGTTTTCCAAGAAAAAACTACAGTTCTGCTGTCAAATCTTTGTAAAGCAGTATCTCAGAGACCTCTAGAGGAGAGAAGACTGTCAGTCCTCTAACAAAGGGCATAATTTCTTACACAAATCTCCTTTTAAAGAGTGTTTCTAGAATTTTTTGTCAGCTCCTGTGATAATCCAGGCAGCTAAATTTTCCCAGACTTCTCAATAACTGAAGCCATATGTTTTGCTTTGATACCGGTTCAAATTAAAATTGTTCAGGAAATGTACTGGTAGCCAATATTTACTGTTAAGTAGAAAACTGCTGAAAGGTAGAGATTTTAGTATGTACATTCAGTTTGTGTTGGCCTGGAGAAGTAGGTTGGAGGACTCCATACAGCCCATACTATTAACTGGTACAAAAACTCTGGGAAACAGAATCACAGAATCATAGAATGGTTTGGGTTGCAAGGGACTGTAAAGATCATTTCATCACAACCTCTGCCATGGGCAAGGGTGCCTTCCACTAGACCAGGTTGCTCAGTGCCCCATCCAATAATAAAAGAAAAAAAATAATAAAAAACCCCTTTGTGCTTCCTTGATGCACCTGCCTTAGGAGCCCATGGTCTCATGTTTCCTCCCTTCCCCTCTTTCTCTTGTGCTTTTATCTCCCTCAGCTATCAACTGATATTGCCTCCATTCCTAGCTCACTCAAATAACTTCTCCACTTCTTCCCTTTAAATCTTTCTTCTGTCACTCTACCAGTATCTTTTCTTCTTCCCTCTAGCTTCCCAGATAGAATATATCTGGACTTTCTGTATTTCAAGTCACTGCAATCTCAGTGTAATTTTCATTGTCCATCCACCTTGAGACTCGGTGTTTTATGCCTGACCTTTTTCTGCAATCTTCATAAAAACTGTACTTTAGGAGACAATAGAAAAGATAGAAAAACATGTTCTATTTCCCATTGCCAAGGTGTCACAGCAAGCTCTCCTTGCATGCTGTGCATCAAGTCATCATGCTTGGGGTACTGCTGTCTGTAAGCACATTATGAGTGTGTAACTTTGAGAGGGGTAGGGGACAAAGGCTCTTCAAAAGCTTCTGTGATGTTCAGTACAGAAGTAGCAATCATGATGTTTCATTTTATAGACATCCCTTCAGTCTGCCTAAATTGGCAAAGCAAAACTCAACTGCCACCAGCAAAACCATACAAATTCTTGCCTTTAAACCACAAAATAGTGCAAATTCTCAGCTGACTCACAAGCTGCATCAATCAGACTCACTTCAAAGTATCTACATCAGCTACCACTGTCTGGGCAGAGCTGGCCTGACTGTGATGTTTGTGGTCAAGTAAGACCAGTTGAGCAACCTGTGATGTGAGATGTGCTGGGAACATTTCCCCATCAAATCAGCTCTGTGGTCTCACATCCTGCTCTAGATCTCTAGAACTGTTTCTTCCCAAAATTTTCTGCTTGCTGTGTGGATCAAAGTCCATGAATATCCAAAGTTGGCATAGCTGAGGCTATCCCATGACATGTTTGCAGTCTCATCCTGAAGAATGTAAGGCTTTTCTTCAACTTCCTACTGCGCTGCTGCACACAGGATATGGGTAATTAGCTTAAAATAAAACTCAGGCTTAACCACTACCACTGCAGGTAATTGCTGGTTAAGACATAGCCTTGTGCTGATGATCAGGAAGAGTATGTTGTTCTCCATGCTGTGCAGGCCCATTTCAAGGTCTGCAGTCTGAATTATGCTCATCAGTGAGCTAACAGAGAGTCTCTTACCAAGCAGGCCAAAGTCCACAGTGCCACATTTTGGTAACAGAAAGATGTTGCTGAAAATAATTGGGCCTGGCAGCACTCGATTGGTTTCCAAAATCAGTCCATTAGTTCCAAAGCTCACTGAGTGTTTGGTTGCTCTGTAAACCAGCCACATGCCTAGATATTGTGCCCAATTCATCTGGAATGAGTTTGATTTAACAATGCATATTTGCAACAAGCTGTTTCTGTTAAAAAAAAAAATCCTTTGTTTTATCCCAGTTATACCTTTCTTCCTTTCTTTCATCAGCTGTATGGCTGCCAGTGCCCACAGGTATTCCTCAGGGATGTGGCAGAAGACAACAGAACAACTGGCTTCTTGACAAGGGAGCGATGGCTTGCCAACTGCTTCCCATTGACTGGAGTGTGTGCTTGGCTCTGGGAGGCAAATGCTGCTGCAATATGCTCTCCCTGGAGATATCCATCCTCAGAAATCATGACTATTGCTGAAATATTCACAGATCTCACTGCACTTCTAAAGTATGGAAGTTGAGCACCAGAAACACTAGTTAAGAAACATTCATTTAAGTTGCTGGAGGCAGTAATACCTCCCAATGTCGTTTCTCTGGGTTTTGAGTTGCTTTTCTCTGCATTGAACACCCCAGCACCAGTAACTGCACAGGCCAGGCATATCCAGGCTCCAGGTGAATGCTGTTTTCTGCTTGGGTTGAAACATACTCTCCTTGGAGGAATTAAGATTCTCTGTTCAATCATGGTTACAGACACGTGGTAGTGCAAACCTTTGCTTTGCTGGACACATCCTTCCTGTAAGTTCTGTCACCTGTAAACCAGTCCTGTTAGCATTTAACATTAACACAGTCTCAAACAGGCACATCCTCTCTAACTTGAAACATGGAATTAATGGTGTTAGAGATGTCTGATTTAGTCTACTGGCCACAGTCACTAGACTAAGGGTTGCACAGTCACCCTGATGTAGCTGCAGGCTCACCACTCCGCTGGAAGCAGAGAATCAAACTAGTTATTAACTTGAGTTATTTCTCTAAGAGAAGCTTACAGTTACAGTGATTCCTAATAGCCACCCACATTGAAACACACAGAATTTACCTACATGATTTGGATTGGAGGACAGGGGAACACAAACACTGGGAAGCATTCTTGCATCTCAAGTATGCAGTGTTTCAGCAGTAGGGATGCACAGGTTTTACTGGTAGCCTCTATAACCTTAAGAACAAGATAGAGGAAACTAGATTTAGTTTCTCACTCAAGAGAATGCTAAATCCAGTCTCTATTTTCCCCCAGCCTACTTCACCTTCCACTTTTAGATACAAGTATTGGTCAAAGAAAAAGCAAAAATATCACATTAGTGAGAGCCTAAAAGAATTAAATGACTTAATGCATTATGCCTCTTGGGACATTAGCAACTTTTAATCAGCGTGAGAGATACTCCTTTGCACTTGCTAGCTAGCTTGGGAGGAAGGAATCTAGATTTAAATGCAACTGTCCAAGTTCAGCCTGCCAGCTTCTGAGCAGTGTTTCCAACCCCTCCAAGTCAGTGTTCAAAGTGTTTCACTTAATTGTCTGTTCCCAAATCCTAAATCCTCCAAATAGCCCCCAATTTCCTTCAAGCAGACGAAGTCTGGAGTGGAGACTTTGCTTCCATTTTTTGGCTTACACTGTAACCAAAAGAGACAGTATGAAGCCCACACCACCTCCGGGCACCAAAAGTCCCCATCTCTATGCACCATGGGACTGGAGCAGGGAAAGTGTTGGCTTTTGCGTGTTTTCCAGACCAAAATTTCCTAGGAAGGGAGGGAGATGTCAGTGCTGGCACAGATTTATCCTCTTGGAGCATTTTATCCTTTTGCAAAGCCCTCCCCAAGTTGTGCATGATCCAGCCCTCCAGGACAGCTCACATTTCTGACCAGATTGTGCACAAGGTTCCAGCAACCGCCTGGAAAGTCACTCCAGCAATTAAGTGCTGGTAGATTTTTTATTTTTTTTTAATTTATTTATTTTTTTTAATACGAAGGATATGGCCCACTGTGCAGGGTATTGCAGCCACCCTCCCTGTCAGGCCGTTTCACAGTAGTATTGTGGCGCCATGGAGAGGAGCTAATTGGATTTGTTGTCACCTCCCGAAGCTGCCAGGAGCTCACGTCTGCTCTGGTTACAGATGAAGACATCACGGTGACAGGCTTAGAGATGGCTCAGCTGGCATCCTAGGGCCACTAATAGAGCCATGTTGATTTAATGTCCGAGTGGAGAGGTGCAGACAAGCTGTTCAAGTTTTCTATTCCAAACAAAGCAGAGATCTGTTATCAGTTGTCTGTGGATCAGTAAATAAACTTCCATGTGGCTCTCACAGCACCTAACCATTTCTACAGAAGAATGACAAAGTATTTTAACGTTGAGATGGTACTTTTAAATGAGAGCACTGTCTCTATGGTTTATATTGCCCTCAGGGAAATCAGTTAATTCCTTCATACATAAATTTTACTTAACTATGTAATTATGGATGAATCCTATTAGTCTTTAAATTGCTCACTAGTTAAAAGGTGTGTGTGTGTGTTTTCTGCAGCTCTTTTTTGTCGAATATACAGATCATCTGCACTTATGAAGATTAAAAGCCTATTTGGGGATTTTTGTTTGTTTGTTTGTTTTCCATTTTTAAGTAAAAGTATAAAATTTATTAGATGATTCAATTATGATTTTTTTTTGCCTTTTCTGTATAGTACTATCTACTCAGAGCACAAAACTAGGCTCAGGCATCATTCCCTTTATTCTCGACACTCTCAACATCTCTGTCAGCACTCACCCTGGCCCCTGGCTGCCTTCACGTGGTATCACCCACCTCTCTGCTGTGCTCCATATTAAGTGATCATCCGTGCCAGCATGATGAGCGTGTGAAAGACAGCTCAGACACAACAGTGTCCTTTGATATCCATTTTCACAGCTCTGAGCCATGGCTGAAGTACAGCTCTGAGTCACATTTTCTAGTTCTCAGCACCCAATGCCACATCAGACTTTATTCCAGCAACACTCAGGTCCTATTTATACGTCTCAGTCTTAGGCTTCTGAGAGCACCAGAAGTCCTGCTCTTCCCACAGCTACATTTGCAGCCAGAGTTTCAAAGGAACTCAGCATCTCCTGTCTTAGTGCCAAAATGAGACCTTTCCCTTCATGGCTAAAGGCTAGCAGAACACCTTGAATAATACAATCATTCCTAAATATACAGGCATTCATAAAACTGATACTTCCACTAGTCCTGTTCTTTCATTGCCATGGGCACCCAAGGTCGTTCTGGGCCTGAGCAAGCTGAAGGCAGTATTGAGGGGTCAGGACAGAGGGCAACAGCATCTCTCTGCTCTCAGTACTAGATGTAAGCCAGAAGGAAGGCTGAAGACCCCACTACAGGCAGCAACTCTATGAATAGAAGCAAATCAGAAGAGAAACAAGGATCCCATCGTTAATACTTGACTACAGCAATCCTAATCCATAGACTGAGGGATCTGGTGAATGACACTGCTTTTACATGTGTTCTTCAGGCATGGTATAAATGTCCTGTGACTTGTTTCAAGTCCTCCATCAGGCCAGCAGAAAAGTCAGGAGGCCAGGTGTTGGAGCACTGGCCTTGTGCCCAAACCACTGATATCCAGTTCTTCTTCCTCAAACAGTTATTTCCAGGCTGTCCTTATCTGAAGATTGGGCAAGGCCTCTGTGCTCCTCACAGCATGGCAATAAAAGAGCCTCAAACAAGCAGACCAGAAAAAGTGGAGACAGAACACGGCCTCTGTCCTCTCCCTCTGAGGGCCCTGCTGTGTCGGGGGCAGCTGACCTTAATGGGAGGAACATGTGCCAGCAAGACCTCATTGCTTTCAATGTCATGCCCAGCCAAGCATAGCCATCCACATTCTTGGCTTATCCCACTGCAGCGCTCCACAATATCAAGAAAGAGATCCCAGTCCCTGCCCAGGTGATGACTCTCCTCAAGAACAGGAGCTACACTCCTGCAGGGAAGGGTGGGAGGTAGGTGTGCCCTCAAAGATGATAAAAGTGCAGCTGTTTGCTGCTGTTTAACCCTAGTCAGCAGCCAAGCCCCACTCAGCCACTCACTCGCTCCCCCACCAACAGGATGTGGGAGAGAATCAGAAAGGGAAAAGCTCAAAAACTCATAGGTTGAGATAAAGGCAGTTTATCTCAAAGCAAAAGGGAAAGCAAAAGCCATGCACACAAAGCAAAACAAGGAATTAATTCACAACTTCCCATTGGAAGACCAGTGTTCAGTAACCTCCAGGAGAGCAGGGCCCAGTTGGAATACATGCATGTGGCAGGTTTTCAGACTAAGGAGTCAAAAGTATCTTCCAAGACAGAGGCCTCTGTGATAACAATGGAATCTGCAAGACAACCTTGGCTAACAGCAAAATGAGAGAAGTCTGCTAATATTCTGAGGAAGTATACATGTGAAGAGCTCTATCAATAATGTTAAAATTAAGATAGATAAGCACTAGGTAAATTCACAAAATTTGCAAAATATATTTTGGTTAATATTTAGCTATAGCTGTATGTTGTTAGGTAGTTTCGATGGAGTCTATTAGCTTTAGAAATATGCATAATTGTGTGTTAAGATAGTTCTTTCTTATACTTTTGAAATCCCTATGCAGTAGAACATAAAGATGCAAGAATGTAAACATTATGAGCCTTTTCTGCCATTCCTGAATAGAAATGTAACTTATCGATGAAGAGGAATTAGAATAAAACTCTCATTTTTGTTTTTGATGCAGTCAGGTTGTTTTATTTAACATATAAAGACTATAAGCCTCTACAAAAGACACTAAAAACTGTGTCAGTGCAAAACAGTCGTAACAGGGCCCCATCCCACATAATGCTTACTTAGGAAGACAAACACCATCCCTCCAAATGTCCCCCCTTTACTCTTTCTTTCTACCACTTTATGTATGGACCGTGGTGTTACATGGTCTGGAATATCCCGTTGATCAGTCTGGGTCACCTGTCCTAGCTGTGTCTCCTCCCAACCTCCCATGCACTCCCAACTTTCTCACCAGAAGGGCAGTACAAAGAGCAGAAAAGCCCTTGGCTATGTGCACTGCTCAGCAATAAAAGAAACATCTCTGTGTTATCAGCACAAATCCAAAACACAGCCCCATATCAGTCACCATGGAGAAAATAAACTCTGTCTCAGTCAAAACCAGCATATTGTTTAATTTGGTGCTACTCAGGCCACACTTCACAGATCCCAGTCGGACTGTGGAGCCAGAGAGGGGGTAGATGCAAGGGGTAGCTCTGAGAAACAAACACCAGGGAGTTAAGTGGTCACCAAAAGAGGGTAAGCACCTCCTGGTAGTGAGGATCTGCCTCTGTGCAGACAAAGCCAGGTAATTATTTATTTGATAGGCATGGAAAGACTGGAGGAAGAGGCCCACTGGAAGACTCTCCTGAAAATTTACGTGACCTTAAAACACGGTTGTTCCTCTGCGTGTTGTCCTCTAAGGTGTGGATGGAGCTTCCACACAGTACAGTGAAAACAAAGGAAGACCTTTGACAAATTGTCTGCAAGCCCAAAACAGAAGCTGTTTCAAGAGTCATTTGAAGGACATGAGCCCAAGTAGGTTTTGATGACTTTGAAAACTCAGCTGTGCTTCCCTTCTAAGAATGTAGATTGGGATTTTCTATGGAAATGCACAGATGGACATTAAACAATTGAGTGATGAAGATAGGACAAGCTTAGACCAAATCCACCTCAGCCACTGGGGAAACTGCTGTCTGAAAGCCTGTGGAAAGTTACTCCCTCCTACAAGCTGACCTCTCACATCCCCAGATTGCCCTTTTCAAGTGGTATTAAGAGGCATCTTTTTTTTTGCCAGGGAGTATATTTTCATCTTGAACACATCTTCACTTTGCTGGCACAGCAGAAACTGTACATTGAGGAATTGTCCAAAGAAGGGACACCACTTCTATACTCTTTTTTTTCAGAAAACAAATCTCCCATCTGGTTACCATTGTCAGTAATTTCCACTGACACTGATAGTGTGGAGAACTTGGACACATTTTCCATCTCTTTTCTCTAGGCTTCAGTTCTAGTTCCTTTTGATAATCTCCCCCAAAGCTGTTAGGACAAATGATTCCAGCTTCATCTACATCACCTCATATTAAATGAGCTAATTTTCATGTTGTAGAGTCACTGAGTAGATTAAACAAAGCTACCCAGATGGAGATATGGTGCAGTACTCCAGATTTTTCAGGCTAACCATTTCTTCTGAAAAAAATAATTCGAAAGGATTTAAACTGAGACCTGGATTAAATGAATTAAGATAGTTCTGGCTCCTGAAGTCTATCTGAGATATTTCCTTTTCAGGTACAAGTTAAAAAGTTTTAAAAAGAAAATGCAATAAAACTACAACTCTAGATACAGTACACAGAGAGAAGAGCAACAGATAGAGCAGGCAAAATTACTATTTTAGCTTCTGCCTGCTGGTCTCCACACCAGACTTAGCTGAGGGAACCAGCAGCATAAACCTTGGCTAAGAGGGCAATAAACTCCACAGCGCTCAGTAAGTAGCAGACTTCAAATTCCCACATTCAAAATGGTCAGAAGTAGTGTGAAAAAAACCACAAGCAATCTCTGCACAGCAGGTCTCTTCTTACACCTCTGTGCTAGCTGGAACCTTTTCCAGGGCAGGATGCATTCCAGGGCCATACTTAAATTTCCTGTAGCTTTTTCCTGGAGCTGACTCCAGTGTCACCTTACTAATTTAGCAGGCTGTGTCCAACCAGTCTCTGTTGTGTCCACAAAACTCCAGAAACCCTAACAGGGGGTGATTAATATCTGGACAGTAGCTGTTCGTATGCACAGACTGCATTGACTGTGTCTGGAATTTGGTTTAAAGTGGAGTAGCCAGAAGCCAGTTTCATCAGAACACTATCTGAATGAACAAAACTAACTACTATCATTTCTTCCACTACAGGATAACATTTATACAGTAATGCTAAGGAGGGTGAACCCAGCTCGTTTTTAGCATCCCAGTCTTTCTTTCTGTTAATAAAGTATTAGGAAAAAAAAGTGTGGCATTCTTTCTTAGCAATGCTGACTATTTCATGTTTGTCTAGATTAATTTGGTTTTATTTCCAGTGATGTCTTGTTCCAGAGCTCTGCTGCACAATGTTGTACTACTGCTGCTCCCTCTCCATGGAATTTTACCACTCAGGGCTCCTCTAAATTTCTCTTTCCTGCTAGCACAAAGGGCAGGCATCCTCTGCCAAAACTAGGACAAGTCTAAAAGAGACCACTTCTTTTTTACACAGGTAGTTCAAACAAGTAGGCTAAGATTTAATCACAGCAGCAGCCAAGTATACTTTACATATTTACTCCTGAAAGTTTCCTCTAGAACCAGAAGCAACAAAAAGCTGCTTCTCTCCAGTAAAAATGAGTTCATTTGCACTTCCACCAATGCTTTTTTCTCCGATTTAGCAATTAATCCAGTGTTCACTTGGACAAAGTCCCAATTGATCCAGTAGCCACTCACTCATTGCTATTAAGCTGCCACTCCAGACAACTCAAACCTGTCTGCAAATAAACATAATTGTAGTAACCAAGAACTCACTATTGTGGCCAGCATTCACAGTGTGACAGAAGCAGGCTAGGACAGCGGATCAAAGTACACCACTAAGCATAAGTGATCATCTGCTAAAGTCTTAAATAACGGTAATATGAGAATCATAGGAAAAGAATCCAAGCAGGCCTAAAAGCGGCAGCAGAATGCAGCATTGTCTTATGTGCCCCATTACATTGTCCAAGTGTAGGCTGGTAGATTTTTTTACAATAACAGATGACATAAAAATTACACCTTTAACTAAACCATGTTCAGTAAACTGAAGCTCAATTTTAAACACTTATGATTCACCCATCACTGAAATGAAGCTTAGTGCCGATGAAGATCCATGTCCAAACAAGGCACAGGAGCGTGATACAGCAACCTACCACAGAGGACAAGGAATACTCTGTTCAGGTAAGCAAGCAGGAGAAAGTTTTAGATATGTTGAACATAATTACCTGAATTGGTGGCTACAAGGAGGACACAGGAAATGCCCCTGTTCTTATAGGTAATGCCATAAGATGTCACTGCTAAAGACCCTGGCTGTGCCTCACACAGAAGCCATACACGGAGTTCTTTCTGCCACGAGGGAGAATTAGAAGTTTCTGAATGGGAATAGTGTGCTTGTTAAGCACCAAAACCAATGTGTATTTCCCTGAGAGCCTCCTTTTGTCTTGCCATAGGGATTTGATCAGGTCACAGCCTGAGGTGTTGCAGCACCAGCCAGTTCCGTCTCAGATTTTCTGTGCTGCAAATGCTCTAACCCCGCCACTGTTGATTATCATCTTTACATAATGGAAGAAATATGCATATCTTCTTCGTATCTGGAAGCATGAATTCTAAAATAAAAATGTTCAGAACCAGCAACCCAGAAGGTATATAAGAAAACCCTATGCTGCTCTTTCTGTTATTTATTTTTAGAGATCACTTTTAAGCAAAGTTCATTCATGACATTTGACAGTCAGGACCTCTGTGCCAGCATTCACATGCTCACCTTCAAGCCAGAAGGTCCTGGATTCCTCTTGTATCAGATGTCAGCTTACAGCAACACTGACACTGCAATGAAATATTAGAGAAGTGCTGTACTCACCTTCACAGGCACAACCTGTGGGCCTGCTAAGCTTCTTCCTGAAACATCAGAAATACTGTGTTTTTTGCTGCAGAGAAGGATACTTAATGCCAAATCCTGCTGCTCTGAGAGCACCACTATTAATTTTGGGTAGGGGGATACAACAAGGCTCTCTGAGGCTAGGAGAGATCCAGGTCCAGCAGCTCCAGCTAAGCTAATTTTTGCCTTCCTCACTGCTAAATTAGTGAGAGTATGAATCTGGGAAAAGGCAAGGATCAGCCTGGCCCTCCCTCCCTTCTGACCTGCTGTTCATATGGGGACTAGTTCTGATGCCCAGATGGTTCACTTCTCTTGAAGCCCAGAACCCAGTGAGGCTGAGCAGCACCAGCACCTGAGGCCTTTTGTCTCTCAAGCTCCGTGGTGTCCAGCACAGACCTGCCCTGGGCCCTGGTGCTTCCTGGTGGGAGTAGCAGGATAGGTTCCCACATGTCTTAGGCTGTGGCGTGGTCACAGATGTGCCTGCATCAACCTCAGGGCACCTCTTTCTCCTCCCCCTGACTTGCAGAGATATGAGGGATATGACAATTACGCTTGATTTCCAGTCAAAAAGATGAATTTCAGGTCCATGCCTCACAGCCTCTCCAGCTTCACCCAACTGTCCTGTACCTCTATAATGGGTAAATAACATGCCATAACACAAGCTAAATTAAGCTGACAGAGAGGTCCTAAGGAGCTGCTCAAATCAGACCTGACCAGTCTGAAAGACTGTTCTTGATGTGCAGGTTTTAACTCAAAATCCTTTCACATGATACATGTTTTAAATCTCCACTTAAACTTGACTATGACAGTGTTATTGCAGTAATGTCAGTACTCTGTGCCTTCTAGTGGTTATTTTGAAGAAAATTCTCTCTTACACTTTTACAAATGTATATGTGTGTGTGTGTATATATATTATCTAATATATCCACTTTGTCCCAGTGTTAAAAAGGGAAGCTTTTGAAATGCAGCTCTAATGAGATGGCTATACAAGGCCTAAAAGACCAGACCCTGAAATGACCTGCTGACATTCATATCTGTAGCTACAGCCATTTAGAAGTAACAACACACACACACAGGAACACACTGTTCTTTCATATCGTCAAGGACTCACTGTAATCTCATTTACCTTGACTTTTGCTTTACTGCTTCTCTCATTCCTCCTTCATATCCACATGTGACCTTGCATCATGCCATTCAGATGCCTCCATTTTCCCTCTGTAATGCTTTGGTATCTAAAGCAATCATTAGAAACCTTAGAGCTGTTGTGCAAAAAAAACAAAAAAAAAGCCACCAAAAAAAGAAGTCCAATGTAAAAACTTTCTTACGCCTTTACTCTTCAGTGGGTTTCCCTTAGCTCAAGAAAGTGAATTTGCTTTCAGTAGTACAGATATCTCTGGCAAAGCTCTGCTTTCTGTGCTTTGCTGAACTCCTGAACACAGATGTCCCATTTGTGTTTCATTAGTACATCAGCCTCTCTGAGGCTTTCGACCTCTGCACTAGGCAATAATTACCTGGCGCAGACCCATTCCCTCGCCAGCTGGCCTGGGAGCTGCTCTGCTCAGACCAGGGCTCTCTCTGCTGTCAACCCTTTCCAGTCAACTGGACAGCTCAATCAGCAGAAAATATCAAATATGGTTGTTGTTTAAGCTCAGACAGCACTATTTCTACTTGATCTAAAAATGCTTCTCCAAAGAAAGACTATGCTTCCCAAGGTCTAGACATGAAACAGAAGAGTTAAGATGTCTGACAGTGATTGATGAGTTTAGAAACTTGTTTGCAAGCAGTTTGGGCCGATCATGTTTTCCCCTTCCTACAAGAGGTGTGGTAGGCATCTCCCTCTCCCAGGCCCAATGACTATTTAATTATCTGTACAAAGGGAAACTGAGCTCTGAGGAAAGTGAGAGAGGGTATCTAAGCCTGACTATAACCTTGGGCCAAGAGCACTCATCTTTGATGTAAATAGGCAGTTTGCCCCTGTTCCAAATTTGTGTCCCCTCCCACATGTGCATTCAGGGTGATGGAACAAGATTTTGCTTTTTCAAGAGATGCAGACTTACCTCAATGCAGATTATAATTTTGGCATTACTCCTGAGCAATCCTTGCCTGTTGCACCAGAAACAACGTATCAAAGCAAAGGAAAATCCTGAGCCCATACCATAGCACCTCTGGCCTTCTTGCCATACAGCGTAGTGGCCCTCATTTAAGGGTTCTGCCATCTGTACCCAGGGAGCTTGTAAGAGTTAGAGCTGAGGATAATTTTTTGCGTAACAGTAATCATGTTTTCTGAAACAGGACAGTGTAGACTAAATAGAGACAGAAGGAGAAGCAAAGGTGGACTAGGTAACAGAGTCACAGGTAAATCTACATTCCCGAGATATCTTTCCAGCGCATTTTAGAGAATATGAGATTAAGCAGCACCCAAAACCAAGACGTGAACCATGGGTGAAAAGGGAAGTGATATATAAGAAAAAAAATCAGTGGGGCTGACTGATGACTCTGCTCAGAGTACAGTCAGGCATGTCTCCTATTCAGCTGAAAGAAATAACAATGCATGGTACTTCCTGACTTGCATGATAGCTGCACTGCAGGAAGAGCTTCTGGGTAAGCAGACAAGTTCTAGGGAATTCCTTGTTTCACTCAGCAAATCCACTGCAATCCATAGCAGCAAAGAAAGGTTTCACAGAATCAAAGACAACTGCTAAAAGAAGGCAAAAAATACAGCCCATGATGGTGATCCAACAGGAGAGAGGTATCGGAGGCCAGGAGGTCATGGGATTTCCTGCAGAGCTTCTGCTGAGGGTGCTGTGTTCAGCAGGCAATGCCACAGACTTTAAAGAAGATGTTACATCAGGTAAAGGAGCAGGAACTATCACCTTACTCGATGACTGCTGTGGACTCTAATTTTTAATATTAAAAAGAGATGGAAACATTCTTAAATGAAAAATTAATCCTTTATTTACATGAGTGTATGGTCTTTATGTGTCTACTTTCAAAAACAGAAAGGTAGAGATAAGGCAGAGGAACAAGAGGGTAGACTGAGTGATGGATAACGTGATCTAGTCAAACTAATTGAAAAATGGTAGGGTGAGATTTATAATTGAAATACTGATATTGATGAGTTCAATCTGTACAGGATAAGAACAACAATAATATTTAGCAATGATGCAGCACTTTTCATCTTTAGAGCTCATTAACTAATTAATCTTCACAACACCCTTGAGAGGCAGGTAAGTATTATTATTATTAGACCATAAGAAAGATAAATCCACAACAGAAGCAGAGGAAGGTGGAATTAAGAGACAGAAGTGACTTTGTAAGAGGGAGGAGGGTGGAAAATAACTCCCTTGTTCAGTCACAGCAAGGAGCAATTCCATTACCACAGGAAGATGGTCTGGCACAGAAAATATTCATATAGGATATCCATCCTTTCTTACACACCAGAGTAAAAGGCACAAAAGATGAAGCAGGAACTCAATCAGTGGAGTAAAATTCATAAAAGCAAAAAAAGGCAGCAGAATGAGTTAATGCAAGCCAAGACTGGTGCAAGGCAACAAGATGCTGGAACCTTGAAAACTAATGCCAAAGCAGAGTTATTTCATACTAGAACTGAGCCATCAGAATGAATGTGAGTATGAAAAATAATAACAAGGGCTGTGTTTGTAGACAGTGAATAATTAGCAAAGGTCTTGCTAATAAAGCTAGTGATAAAACAGGAACTGGGTGATGCTGAATGGCAGGCTGGCAGCAGGCTCAATCTCAGAAATCCCATATATTAAAATGAAGTAATTCTTGACATTTAATTCTCTCATTCTCTCCTCTTATGTGCAAGAGAAAACAGAAATATTGAAGGAAAAAATTAGGAAGCCGGCATAACAGTAATCTCCCAAAATAAGTAGAAGCTTGTGTGGGCAAGATTGGAAGGGCCATGGATCAAACTGCTGGAGATTTGTCTTGATTTTTGTGTCTTGCACTGAGGGCCTTGTATTTTAGAAGCCATAGCATGCACAGATTCTGTTGGAAATAACAAAACTCTACAAGGTATAGAATTTTTCCCTTAATCCTGTCCAAATTTGCAGTTAAAAATTGTTTGACCAGTTTGAAGAGGTTGTTTGTATTGTTTCTCTGCACTTTCCTGTCAGTAACCTGGAGATAGCTTCAAGTCTAAAATGAAATTTAACTTAGTGTGTTACTAAAATGTTACTGTATGCCTACAAATTACCAGTCCTATTTTGTTTTAAAAACACAGAGATTGTAAAACTTACAAATGGGTATTTGCCGAGACCAAGATCTCTGTTGTGAAAAAACCAGAGGGCTTAAAGACTGACAGATAACCATGAGGGTAAGAGGAAACATGAGGAGGAATAGCAGCTCTCTACAAATGTTGTCAAGGTTTAGTCTGCAAGTAAAAATAAAATATGTGATTCCTTAAGGTTTTCTACCAAAGCAGGAAAACAGTGTGGCCATGATGAGGAATTACACAATTAGGGGAGGGGTAATCTGGGAGGCTGCAGGTTCTCCTTCACACAGACATCAGAAAGCAAACCTTTTGCCAAGACGTATGACAGAGCAAAAGCCCTGTTTTGGACCAAGGGCACATCCTGCTGGTAAAGGGAACACCAGCGATTTTTCTCTTTAGATATTAGAATTTAGCCCTTACAGTCCTTTAGCTTTTCCTAATTTTTTGAAGGAAAAATTGAAATATTGTTCTGTTTTGAAATGGCAGGTGAGGAACTTCCTTTCCTGTATCCCTGTATATGAGAAGAATCACAGTTAGGGCCAACTGAGGTTTTAGCATGAAAGCTGGAGCTTGTCACAACTTAGCTATGTGCCCCCAAGATGCACGCTGTGCTTTTCAATCCACATATTTTCATGGCTGTATCAGAGACATTACAGACCTTGACACAAGACTTATGCAGCAATACCACAAGTTCACACCGAGTCTGGTCATCCAGGGTGAGAAGCAGCACTCCTGCCCTCGAAACTGTGCTGTTTTAATGGTTCATGGAGCACTCACCACTGTCTGCTTCTCCTGGTGGGAAGGGGCAGGGGGATCATTGTTCTGCTCTTGTTTCTTTGAAAAATAGAAAGTGTTTAAATGAACTTTTGTATTCTTCTTTGCACGACCTGAACTTGGGAAATGAATCCCAATGAGGAGCACTTTGGCACCCTCCCAGCAGTGTGCACAGTTGTATTCTTGGTTGCATGACGTACCACGACACCTGCATAGCATCTGGAATAGGTTACTGGCAGAGCAAGTAGCTGTACAGTAGCAGCACTTGCAGAATATGTAATTTCCACAAAGTATGCCTTTAAAGCAGGGAGGAAAAAAGCAAAATGCACTATCCTGTGTCCCTTGGTGGAACATGGATTTGTTTCTTCCTGCACCAAGGATAGGAAAGAAATCTTTCTGCTTTATTCTAGAATTTCCATGTTTCTTACTTATTATGAGAAAGACTTTTGATTTAATAAGCTTTTCTGCTCTGCAAAAAAATAAAAATCATTCTTTCTCCTAAAGAAGGAGGAGTGGGGGTGAGGCATTTTCTGTGCTTTTTATTGAAGGAGCCACATGTAGGAAGATCTGAATAATCTTTGGAGAGAAAAAAAAACCAAACTCAGGACATGAATTTCAGAGCATGTGCTTTTGTGTTATTCAATATGACTGATAGAGAAGGATAAGGTTGAAGTTCAAGGCAAGTATGGAATGTAATTTCTCTCTACACAGTCACAAATAAAATGAGTCACAGCTCTATAGGATTAAATTAATTAAAGATGGATCATGTGCTTGATGCTAGTTTGATAGAACTAGAGTTTGTAGTGGTTGTATCATGAACATAAGTGGATATCTCTAGTGGCTAGCTAGTATTTTCTTTATACTCATGAGTGTTTACTATGGCACACAAATGCTAACCGGTTTTATCACACAGTCATTATCATATCTTCTTCCTTTTCTCTCTACTCTTCAGGTGTTGCTGCTACAAAATGATTTCATATCAATTAGGAATTCCATTTCCTTCAAGGGGCTACTGGAGAAACAGCCACCTGTAATGCATGTTGTTAAACTTCAGCTGCTCTCTTTCTTCACAACAAGATAAGTGTTTTTAAAACCCACGTTCGAAACTGCAAAGCATTACCTGGGTACTTTTTCCTACTGAAAAAAAAAAAAAAATTACAGTGTCTTGAAAATTCAGTTCTTATGACACACATTATATGTTGCACAAAAAATCTAGAAGTGACTTTAAAGATAAAAATTTTAAAGTATACTAGGCTTTTAATTCAGTGTAAAAGTGAAACAATAGCAACACAGTACTATGAAGTTTCTGTATTGCTATTGAAAGCAAAGGCATGTCATTAAGCACAGTCTAAAGATGACAGCTGCTTATCTAAGTGACAATGACAGGAAACCAAACCCAAACAAACAACGTCCTAATTGTTTTTAGGGGGAAACCTCTAGTTTCTGTGTAATTTTATAGAAGAACAGATTTTTTTTCTTCACATACTCAAAAAAATCCATTTGAGAACAAAAGTTTCAGCTGTATCTTCACAACAGTTCCTAAGTAACATTAAGGGGATCTGGAGCTTGGAAGGTTAATTTTCGTATCAAAACTATACAAAATCCTAATTTTGCAGAGTAGCAATTTGGAAAAAAAAAATCAGCAATGGGAAAATGTTGGTTATGCAGCACTAGACATTCAGTACTCAAGGGATCAATTATAAAAACACTCATTCAGCTATTTCTATTCAAATGAACACCTGAAGAGGAGGTCTCAATGGTTTTAAAAGTGTGTGGATATTAGTGGATAAATGTTAGTCCAATAAAAGAGATCATCATCTGCTATTTGTGTGCATTTAAGTTGACACTAAAAAGATCTTTGTGGAATATTGCTGCTTCTTTTTCTTTTTGTGTGTGTGCATCTTTTATCTCATATTCCCTTAACACTTTGTGAACTGAAGAAAATAGACCAAATGAGCTGTTCTTTAAGATTAAAGGGGCAGCATTTAGTTGAGCACACCTGAATGTGGAAGGAGTCTATTTTCCTCACACTTATGAATATGTAATGATGTGCTTGGAGGCACAGTCACGAACCCCTAATAAGAATGCACGAGTCTGTGTTTGAAAACAGACATTTGCATTTGCCCTCTGGTCACAGTACATGGGTCATTCTTATTCAAAAATTTATTTGCTTTATTTTTCTATTCCCCCTTCCTTTCCTGCCCACCTCAAAATATTTTCTCATTTCTATGTTTAGTTTAGTGAAAAATTAAAAAGGGAGGGCTAAATCCCACCAGAATGGTCAGGATTCAGAGTGAGCTTACTCAGGGATATATACATTTATTTGTGCAAGTGAAAACTCCATTGTCTGCTTCGAGGAGAGAGTATTTTTCTGTCTCACAAATACATTTGTTTCAGCAAAAGCATTTGGCAGGATTTGAGAAGAAACAAAAAAATCCCACATAGGTGCATAACACAACATTTTTAGAAGTGAAAATTGGGAATGAAGTAATAGAAATTAAATGCTCTAGACAAGGGATATACTTCAGAAAATTACATAAGTACTTCAGAAAAGGTACTGCCAAGAAAGAAAAAACAAAGCATCATAAATGCTAATACAGTGAGCTAATCGGTGTCTGCACCAGCCTACCAGTGTATCAAGGTGGGGAAGAACAGGCTGTGGAGATTAGTACTTAGTGACAGTATTGCAATTCTCTTAAAATTTAGTTTAAAAAGCTGTTGGGGAGCTACTCCAAAATACACTCAGAATCAGGTGGGATTTTGTACTTTCTAAACAATATAGTAGTTTCAAATTAGCCATCAGGGAGAGTGTCCTAAGATTTTTTTAATCCTTTCCTTCATTCTTTCTCTCTTGCTCTTTTTTCCTTCAAAAAAGAGCAAAGGGGGGGAAAAGGAAAAGTAATAAAAAAGAGAAAAGAGAGAGCAAGCTTGCAGCACTTTATTCGTTGTCTGAATAAAAATGATGATCAGGCTTGTTTGCTCAAAAAAAAAAAAGAAAAAAGCTGGAGAATATGTAAAAGAAATAAACAAACAAACAAGAAACTACAAATAAGTCCAAGCAAATTCATTTGCAGAGAATTGAATTACCAAGCTACTGCAAATCACAGTAAACAATTTCAGATGCTGGCTGTGTTAAAGATTTCATCATCACTTTGCTAAGGGTCAGGAGAAATTAAATACCCATCCCAAAAGCATGAAAGGATTTCAAAACATTCAGAATAAAAGTTGTAAATTTGTGTTTGAGCTCCTTGTAAAGATGCTGAGATAACTCTTGCTGGGGTATATGAGGGCAGAGATACACACCTACTGCAGGTGTGTAGGTGCACGCTCCACACACGTGAAAGCACCCACAGGCACACTCAGAGCTCGACTTGATTACACTTTACTACACATTTTCTAGCTTTTACATTACTGTTACGAGTGTGACTTCGGTAAGAAAAAGGAGCCTATTGTGACTGCAGCCGTAGCCAAAGAGCAGACCACTATTTGAGATCTAACAGTGACACCTGCAGTTGAGCCCCACACACTAACACACAAACATCTCTGGGAGAAAGTAAGTCCGTATTTTTGAATGGAACGTGTCTCCAGCTTAATTATCCTCATGAACCTCAAATTTCCCTCTCCCACTGGCAGCACAATCAGCTTCCACACCAGCATGAATCAGCTTTTCCACTTGGAAAGCAAAAACAGCCTGCCATAAAGTATATAAATAGCCCAGAGAAGCTTCCTTGAGCTGCTTGGTGGGAGTAGAGCTGCCCATGCATATACATACACATAGATCTCTCCTTCATTTCAGAAGAACCACCTGCATGTCTGAAAGGCTCATCTCCATGTTTCAAAGATTTAATCACTTTTCTGTTAACTGCAATATAAAGCATTACACTTGGCATGAATAAAAACTAGATACCCAACAATTTGAATGAATCCCCTTCATTGCCACTGCTCCCTCCTTGGTTTTGGCTACCAGCTGGTGAGCATCAGTAATGTGGTCGTTCTATCTCACTTCACTCCCAAATAGCCTACAAGTTTTTACAGTTTCCCCATAATTTAAAGCACCTTGTTTTGCTTTGTTTGTTTGTTTGTTTTAAGGAAAATAATGCTGCACTTCAATTACTGCTCTGAAAGCTACTTTTAGAGGCCTGACTCTCCAGCTAGAGCAAGTGGTATGTCAAGACCTATATTTCATTTTTCCTTTTCACTACTCTCACAGCTTACTGGTTCTTCAGCTTCCAGAAAACAAGCTCCTCTTTCTCTCTTAAAAACAGAAACTACAACTACAAGGTAAGTCTTTGCTGATTTTTTTAATCATCAAATCATTTGACCCATTGCAACAGTTTCTAACCTAGATCAGTACTCATATTTCACCCAAGCACAGTATGGACTTGTTTTTAATTTACAGGTCTTGGAGATACTTCTTTTGGCATGTAAGCTTTTTGACCTCACATATAAATGTGTGTTCATTTGAAAAAAAAACAGATTTCTTTATAACTTTTGTCAATATTCTGCTGATTGCTAGTTCAGTACCAGATGTGCTTTGCTTAATGGTGCATATACAAGAAGCATTCCCTAATCCCTAAATGAACTTCTTATCTCTAAATATATACAGGATAAGCTATCTAAACTCAATTTAGCAACTATGCTATTAAATCTACCAGAACAAAACAGTGAAAGAATATTGTTAAAGGCAAGCGCCTGTTAGCAAAAAAACCAAAGAATCCTCCTGAAACAAAACATTGCTAACCATAGATCAAAATCAATCAGACACAGCTCTACATAGATTAATTTCTACTATCACTGCATCTTGAACCCCCACATGTTCATTTCACAAGTGCATACACCCACTTTTAAATGCCTCTGGTTTTGTTAGCACCACACTCTGTCAGTCTCAATTCGCTGCAGAGAAATGAGTTGTCATCAGATCAGACTTTTAACTGTCTATGAATGCAGATGGAACCATTATGGGATTTGAGAGAAGTTCACAAAAAAAAAAAAAAAAGGTAGTTTCATCTGCTGGTTGGAAGGTTACAGAACCTTAGCTTGTGGTGCTGAGGCTCCTGCTGCATCACCAATTCCCTAAGTGACCCTGGGACACAGGTTGATACAGCACCTGGATGTCTTCATTGATGAAACCGGACCATTTTCAGCTTCATTCACAGGCAGACAGTCTGGCCTGGCCCAACAACTGCTCAACAATGACCCCTCCTGCCCCTAGAATGTGCACAGGAGAAGGCAGGGGATGCTTGGGGCAAAGGGGAAGGACATCCCTTTATCTTTTTGATGTCCCTGATATCCTTAATTTAATAATTGCCTAACGTCAAAAAAACCTTGACACATTTTTTATTTCCACACAAGATTTTCTTAAAACAGTTGACTGCCTGTGAAGGCAATAGAAGCAAGAAAATATACAGGGAGGAAGGAGAGGAAGTTACACTCCAGCTCACAAAACAGATGACTCCTGGTGTTATCTGCTATGGTAGATAACTTCACCACGGTCCAGAGGGTTCTCTTCTACTTTCTCTGCACTCCCTTGCCCCCCCTTATTTTTCCTTCCTTCAGTATGAAGATTGTGCAACACCAGTTTTATATTAGGGACTCTAAGAATACATTTTTTCAATGTATAGGTCTGAAATGCAACACTACAGAACTTTTAGCTTTGCAGAGTTTGATCTAAAGTATAACAAAATGCCAGGTAAGATTGTTGACTGTTGTCTCTGAAATGGTTGCATATAGAAGAACAGAATCCCAGTTTAGTACAAGAGAAGAGCTCTGGTTTGGGACCAGAGAAGGGGATGGAAAGTTGTCACAGAGGTGCATATTCAAGATGTATTTTGTGGCATCTGCCTGTCTTTTCTTCAGGTTGTGTTATTGTCTTATTACCTTGGGAGAAGTTTTACAAAATTACCACATTAAAAAAAA
>VXAU01005854.1:520607-575271 GCA_013399695.1 Formicarius rufipectus
AAGGAAAGAAAAAAAAAAAAAGGAAAAAGAAATAGAGGGGGTAAAAAAAGGAAAAACACACTTTTTAAAGAAAAAGCTATGCATATGCAAAGTTAATTCAAATGCTTTCAGATTGCACCATAGAAAAGCTGTGGCCTAGTTTTTGAAATACATATTTCACTTTATTTTGCACACAGCTGGGTTTATATTGGCACTCACACTAATATGCAAAATGCAGTATCTTATATTCATGAATGACTCTTTATAAAATGCCAGGAGGGCACCTGCTTTCTTTTCTTTAAGTCTATATCATGACAAAGAAGCAGCCTGTATTAATGGCCAGCTTCCAGCTCTGACCACAGCCTGGAGGGATTTATGCCAGCTGTACACAGGTTTGGAAGTAAACAACATGCCCCGGTCAAAAGGAGTTTCTTACACTCCACGGAAAGAGGCTGCTAATGAGATGCAGCGGACTGAAGGAGGGAGCGCGCGGCACGGCCGGCTGTGCTTGGAGCTCTCACGGCCACGTCTCGGCGCTCTCGCATGTGTCACATCCTGTGCCTGTCCAGTGTATAAGTCCTATGTATTGTATGCATCATCCAATCCTTGTAGTATTGCCACAGACACAGCAGCCACACATCTTCCCATTCCTGGTGCTTCCCAGGGCTCAGGCTCAGCAGCTGCCAGAGTGTTAGGTAAAATAATAAAAGGTACCCTGGCCAGGAGCAGGTGTTGGGATTCCTGTTGTTTAAAAATAATAGATTGCATCTCAGTGGTTTGGAAGGCAGCCTATTGAAATGACTCCTCATCTTAAGAAGTTGCTTTGTCAGCCGTACAAATCTGACAGGATCTGTGTGTTTCAAACTTCAGGTCATGATGTAAAACTCATCTCTCTTTCAGGATTTTCCACCCAAAATCAGAATAACATACATGAGACAGCCTGATAAAGAATTTTTTTTGTTGTTGTTTTTGATGTAGAGTTATTAAACATGTACTTAAGTTAAAAAACGCTTCTAAATGAGATGCGGACAACAACCATTTGATGAATTTCATTGACATTTGTGCAGATAATTAGAACTTCAGGTAGAAATTTTTAAAATTAGACTGATATATATGCATTATGTCGGCATCTTTAAAAAAAAATAAATTAGAAATTCAATTCCAGCCTACAAAATGGACTTGATCCAAAGTGTATTAAAATCTTCATTCAAGTTTACTACACTCTGCATGATTATTCTTACAATTTGCTTTCTTGTTCTGATTTGGGTTAATTCTTTTTCCCAACTGAACGGGGCACAACAATAATCTCAGGGTGCACTTCTGAGGTAGACAACGTATTGTAAGGTCAAATCAGCCTGAGTTTGCACAGGATGTTGTTGAGCTCATAGCTTTTCATCATTACTGCACTGCATTTCATGTATTGCTTGATTGCCAGGCTAGAAATGGCTGCATTTCACTGGGCATCAACTGATGTATTTTGCCAAATGTAAAAAGAAACTGAAAAGAAACAGACATCACATAGTTATAATAGAATAAGAATGTGTTTGATATTGCACCAAATCCCCTAACCAAACCTTTATGAAAATTCTATGAAGACTGAACTGTGTTTGTGATTAGTTCTTCATAAGGTAATAATCTTTCTTCAATTTCCCATTTCCAGACTTAAACTATGCCCTTATTCCTTCATCAGGAATACACAGAACCAAAAAGCAAGAGAATAATGGGCTGGAAAATAAAACTTGTTGAACTGAGCTATCTTCACATATTTACCTTTGTTTCCCAATGCCCTACAGCAGCCTACAAAACGTTTGCTGCAAAATGCTTTGCCGCTTTCAGCAAGTATCAGAACAATTGGAGGTGTTTATTCCTGGGCCAGTACAGTGCATACAAAGTACGAGTCTTCCTGCAGGAGCTAATTTGTAACTGCTTGGAGATCTCCCTCTGCAGTTTGCACTGCAAGATGCGAGTTCAGCAGCACAGCATCTGCAACGATCTCTTCAGAAACACACCAGCAGTGTTAGGGGACTGTTCACTAATTCTTAGTGTTATATGATGCAGAAAGCAAAAATTTATTGATGAATTTATCAGTGAACTAATTAGCAGCACTATTTTACTAGCAGCAAGAGGAATCAAACCAGAGTCTGCGAGTCTCAGCACTGTCACATCCTAAAAGTATTCCAAAAATTTCATGCACTTAAAGAATTATGAGAAATAGAGTCACCCTGCACAAGGCAAGACCAGGGTCCTGTGTGAAGGCAATGCTGTCACATGATGTGCCATTTTGTACACACACTCTTTCAACATACTGTAAACAAGTCAGATTTCTTTATTTTTCAATCTAGCAGTAAAAGTAGATATGTGCCTTCTGTATTCAGGTGACAAGGTGGATCCAATAAAGTTCTGATGAGAAACAAACTCATATCACAAATAGTAAGCTTAAGATCCTCTGAGATCTATCTCTATTTTTCTTTATTTCCTCATCCCTACTAAATATTTCTGCTAGTCCTATTCCTGATATGTAATGTTTTTAAAGTACTGGAAAGTTTCTTCTTGAATACAGATAAGCAAGCCATGAAGAGATATGGTTTACACGTCTTAAGAGATATTAGGTAAAACCAGGAAATATTAAACAGAACTACAGTTTTGAGTTGTGACTTTTTTTTTTTTTAATTGCTATTTAATTTTTTCACTGGGTTAGTTGCACGAGGCAGATAATTGTTTTTGCAAAGGCTACTAACAATTTAGTATGGTAGAAAAGCTCAGGTCATTGTCAGAATACAAACTGCATTCAGTGAGCTTTCCCAGTCTTCTTTCCCAGTGTAAAAATCTGGTTGTTTGCATTTATCTGGAAGAATCTGATTTAAACATAATGATTGGAAATGGGAGTCAGGCAGCCAATTTTCTACCTCTTAGCTTCACTGCTGAATTATTAGGCGACCTTGGGCAAGACAACTACTCTGTATCTTCATTTCCCCATCTAAACCACACCTATTGTATTTATTTAGTTCACAGGGGCGTCAACAGGCTTAATTAATGTTTGCAAAAAGCTTTGAGATCATCAGATGAAAGGTCCGAAATATTATAAAGTCAATGAGAAAAAAATGGATAGGTGCCAAGAGAGTCAATTGGACAAACTGCTTCTCCTATCAGTATTGTCCATATTTCAGTTTCTAGTTTATCAGTGGAAATATACATGGCTGTTTAAATAAAGTCTCATTCATGTTCCACTGTGTACAGAACCAGTCACCACAGTTTGTAGATCTGGAAACAGTAAGAAAGCAGTAAAAGAACTCTTGGGAAGATGCATATTATATTTCAACTACAACACAAAAGAAGTCTTTTCTCCAGAGTGATTCTATACTCTATACAAAAATTCCCAGTGGCAGTTGGCAGCACATACATGGAGTGTGATTTAACATTTTTATATACTGTAATTTTTTGATCTATGGACACTGGGAAGCATCTTCCCTTGACTGTTTTATGAAGAAGAGCTTGAATTTAATATCTGCAGGCATATAACCAGTGCCTAAATAAATAAGAAACTCCCATCTCCCCAAGGATCATAATGCTATAGCATCTAGGTCACTGCTAGTAACCTCTTCCCTAAGGATTTAGAAATAACTCCAAGACCCCAAGTAAACTCTATTCATCAGTGGCTTGGATTCCCATTAGATGATGTTGTTTTCATAGTTTTTCTCCTAACCTGGTGATAAGTAGTTTTAGCTTAGAATTGTTCACAGAAGAGATCTAAGATACCACAACACTGTCCTACTTCAGGCAGGGCCAGGCCAGCTGAAGAGAGATTTGCTCAATACTGTGGCATATCTGCTCCCTCCTACCCTGAAGCCCAGTCCACCTTTTGTATTAACGGGTTTTAATTGCAACCTGTCTCCCAGAAACAAAGGTTTTAAACATGTTCACGTGGGAAGTGCAAGTGCTGTGTTAACCTCTCCAACAAAAACACACCTAAACTAGCAGCCAGGAGGCCAAGCCTTGGGTACTTTGAGGAGCTCTGACAGAGACAGGTTTGGATAATGAGATGAAAGATGTGGACAGCAAGCAAAGCATTACTGGCAATCATTCAGCATTAACACATTAACATTTTAGTTTTTGCAGCCTCAGTTCAGTCCTCCAGGTAGAAAAAAAGAAGGAGGAGTTATTTCAAAATACCAGAACTACTTAGAACAGTGCTGAAATAAAAAAAAAAAAAAAAAAATTAAAAAAACAAAAAGATTTTAAGGTGTTGAGAAGGCCTAAGGGGAAATGGGATCACCATAGGGCACATCCTATTTGCTAGTATAGGAGTACAGACACTTGTTTCTGGATTAACTCAGCCAGCCTACAACTTGTTGTCAAAATGACAGAGGAGTCCAGTGTTACTTCCAGTTTTTGTTCTATAGTGTTGCACAGGCTGACCCTCAAAAGGAGGTGAATTTCCAGTATTGGCTTAGACTAATTTCAATATAAACCAGGGTATTGTTGCAGTGCAATGTTGTGCACAGCAGTGTAACAAAGCACTGCCTTCTGCTGCTCTGAAAATCTAATGCACTTTTCTTGTATCTGGAGCTGTCAGACAAACTGCATTAAAAAGCATGGGGGTTGTTTTGTTTGTTTTCTTTTAGATTAACAGAAAAATAGAAGTGGTAGGTTCTCTTTGCATTTCTTATGTAAACTTAAGTTGGCCTTAAAAAATTAAAACCCTTTACAACTACCAATGCAAACAACCTAAATGCAAACCATGAACAGACTCATAGAAGAATGTTTTCCCCAATTTTCAGACAAGTTTCCATATGAAACAAACTGGAGCTTGGACAACTAGAAATATTGGTAAGTTGGACACAAGAAGCCAGTCTTGCAATGACATCCTCAATGCTTTCACTGGTTCTGTTTACAAGGTGAAACAGATCACAACTCTACACCTGTAAGGAAAGAGTCAATAACATGGCAGCATATGCCTTAAGGCCTGGCTTTGCAGTGAAACTTGTTGCAGAAAACATTGAGCTTGGTGGTGAAACTTGTTGCAGACACAAAGAAACAAAGTTTCAGGTCTGGCTTTGTGGAGGCAGGACCTACTTCTGCAGGCAACACTCCATTGCTGCGTGTTATACACCAGATGCATAACTGCAGGTACTCAAGAAGTGGGGTCACAAATAGGATGCTTGATTTTGGGGGTACTTGCCTTGTATGACCCCCTGACGACAACCAAACTACGACCTGAGTGTGAGCAATGGTGAGGCCACTCCTACCCTCTTCTCCCACGCTGAAGGGGGACCGTACAAAGGTGCCTCGGGGTGAACTGGGCAGGACTTCACCACCACAAAGCTGCCCAGAGCACGGCAGGACCAGTGGGACAGGGATGGATCCCTGCAGGAGACTGACTTCTGCCTGCACTCAATCTCGCTTTTTCACTTTTCCCCATACACTTCAGCTTACAAATAGTCGCTATTACTGAACCAGCATTTGGTCTCTTTTGCACCTTAATTTGGGCAGAGGACTTTCATCGAATCATAACATCTTTACTTTGTATTGTCAGAGGATGAAAAGGAGAGTAGCCAAAATTTATTTTCAGATAAATTATACTTAATATGCATTGTACCAACATAGTGGTGAGCTAGAAAGCTTGCAGATTATATATAAACAAATGGAAAGAAGTGGGCAGGTTTAATTAGCTGATAATCAGAGTGGCAAAAAGATATACAGCGTTGAGGATCTAAATCTCCCTATTTTTTCCTGGGGAAAAAATACCACATGCTCATCTGTGTGTTTCTATTAAAATATCTTCTTTTTAAAAGGGAAAAATAGGATACAGCGTGTCTCCAAATATAAACAGCACCTAGCTGCCCAATTCAGTTGGGCAATTCAGTGTCTCCCAATTCAGTGACTCCAAATATAAACAGCACCTAGCTGCCCAACACTGTTCTGTTGGTGAGCAGGCTCTATTAGGAACCTTTCGCCTTGTGGGTGATGCTCTTAGAACTAATTTACAGAAGAATATAGAGTCAATATAATTGATACAGAGATTGGAAAACTAGTGTATGAGTTTCATGTGGTGTGTGATCCATGCCTCAGGGAAATCCAATGGAACAAAATATCTTCAGTGTAAAAGTTTCAAGACATTTTCAAGTGCTAACAGCCAGTATTTTTGAAACATCTGATAATCACTAATCTCATTTCATATATAAATTGATTGAAGCAAGGAGTCACTAGTCCTTTTAAGGTCACACATACACAGGCCAGGATCAGAATTTAGGTTTGGCTTTGCTGTGAGCCAGCCTTTGGAACAAACCACTTTGTATCATAGTGAACAATTATAATTAGGGTTAGTTTTTTTGCTCACACATTACACGATACTTCTCATACAGCCACATAGAAGCACCTTCGAAACAATACGCCTATGAGCCCTTTCATTCTGAAGGAACTAAACCATTAGAAATGTTTTGCAACAGAACACACAAAAATGGTGTGTTCTGATGACATTTGACTCAGGAATGGGTAATTCATTCCAATTATCTGAAAGTTTTTGTTGTTGTCAGGTATGGTATGCTGCAGTCTCACACCTAACAGTGGGTGCCAAAAATAAAAATTAGAGATACTAGTATGTTAAATAGTAATAAAAGTTAAAGACTTTTCTATATTAAACAAACCCAGAAGCCTACTTCCATTAAGAATGTTCTGATTATCCTTTAAAAGCTAGTGGGCCAGAAAGGAAAAGTGAATACACTGCAGTGATTGCAACAACTCGAAGTGTGACTTCCATCAATTTTTAAAAACACAACTTACAGTAAATCAAACATAAAAGTATCCTTTAAGCAAAAACAAACAAACAAACAAAAAAGTCCTATTAGTACTAGATCAAACTTGCATTTTGACTTTATCTGAAAGAACATGGGGTGTGCTTCTGGCTAGACAGGTCCTATTCAAAGCAACACTACTGAGACCATCAACCAATGCTCACACCTTCAGAACAAACATAAATGCAAGAGTGAGTTAGACTATATATGCACATTTAAAAAAGAAAAAAAAAAGTCTCCATGAAGCAAACTTTGAAGTTTTGAAGTTTTGGTGTTTTGTTTGGGGTTTTTGTTTGTTTTCATTTGGTTTTTGTTGTTGTTGGGTTTTTGTTTGTTTTGTTGTGGTGTTTTTTTTTTTAAGTGGCCTAAGTCAAGATGCAAAATTTTAAAACTGGCACAAAATTACTTGTGCCTGTATCAGCTACTAGAAAAATATTACTACATCAATTCAAAACTTTTTATTCATAGCAGCTACTATAAAACAAGATTTCATTTCTGTTGAGGTCAAAGGCTCATTGAACAGGAGATGCTCTTAGTGTTTTATTGCTTAGGAATGAGGAAGAATACATAATGATTTAATTCATTAGTAAACTACTAAAAAAAAATTATGAAATTATGTTCTGCTGAAAATAATCCTGGAAAAAGTCTATACTAGTGTTTTTATAATTTGTCCATACAAAATGACCTACCACCACTTAAAATACAACCAGACCAAAAGATTGATCTTCCTCCTATAAATAAATACATTCAAAAGCAGAACAATAAAGAGTCCCCTACTGAAACTGCTTTTCAAAGCATTGTTCTTGATTGAGGTTGTGAAGATCTTTACCTCAATACCAACAGGGACTAGATTCTACAAGAAAAAATAGTACTCCCAGATGAGATACTGCATGTAGTGATCGTCAGTGATCAGTAGGGAATAGAAAATCCACACACTGTTCTGGATGACAGTAAGAAACAGTAGAAATAAACACTAATAACTCTAATATAGTGTGTGAACAGATGGCCTAAACTATCAAACATTTTCTCAGTCTTATTGTTTTTTACGTTGTGGTGGATAAAACTTAGAGATGCATAACTGTGGTTGAGACAATGAACACTTCCATCCATCATCCCGTGCTTCTCTTATACCAACCACATGACTGAGTGGAATCAAGTTTATGATACCTTGACAGGAAGATTCCTACAGAAGCTAATATCTAGACGGAGTACATGAATAAAGCATTTATTCCCCATTAAAGCAAAAAATGTTAATTTTAAGAATCTCAATGAATTCATTTAAGAATTCAATGAATTTCACTTCATTGAACCGGACCACAATGACATATTTTAAAAGGCCTAGGAGATCATTTGCAAAAATTTCAGAACTTATCTACACTAGCCTTTACAACACTGCTGAAACTGCATGTATTCTCAAGAGGTCAGAATGCTGGTTTTGGGGGTTATTTTTGTTTGTTTTTGTTTGTTTGTTTTTTGGGGTTTTTTTGTGTTTGGTTTTTCTTTTATTTTGTTTGTTTGTTTATTTTTGGTGGGTTTTTTTGTTGGGGTTTTTTTGTGTTGTTTTGTTTTTAAATGGTGTGCCAATCCTAAATAAGAGAAATGTCACTTTAAGAGCACAAGCTGAAGATCTAATTGAAATCCTCTGTACAAGCAGCAGCCTCCTCTCCCCACGCGCTGAGCAGGCTTGGCACAGTGACCAGGCATGGCCGGCTCTCTGCCGGGGGCAGCGTTCTTGGCTGTGAAGGCAGAGCATGCCCTCTGTCACTCATGGTGAGCAGTCCTGTCCAACTGTCTCTTTTCAACAACTTTATCATCAATCTCTTTATTAACAGCTCCGCTGCAGACCGAGAGCGCAAACAAGGACAGTGCGCATGCCAGATTTCTGGAAGGCACACGGCACCAGACACTGTGCAGGGCAAGCTCTCGGGAACGCTGAAGCAGAAACTGCAGCACAAAAGTCTTACGTGCTGGTTTAGGAAGGACCACGTAATCAAACTTGTATATGGGGAGAAGTGGGGAGGGGGGAAGTTGTTTCCTATGTGTCAAGGATTGCCCACCTTGCCTCCAGTTTTACCTTTATACCATTTGAAGTGCCTGATCAATGATGGGTACTTGACTTAACATTCCATAAAACTTTCATAATTTTACATGCTTTAGGTCACCGTACTACCCTAACTGAAGCAAACACCACAGAAATCATCTTTGATGAAAAGTGTCATACGTACACTTTAAGCATGTAAAAATTGACTTAAGTAGCCTTATTCAGGAAATTTACTTCTAAAATCACAAACATAAAATAGGTGTGCTAGATTGCACATAGGACAGACTAAAAAAATACTTCTAAGCTGTCCAATATGTGTGTGGGCCACAGTTATTACGGGGCAGTTTAAATGCATTGGCTAGTTTCTTGAGTCAAATAAATGCATGTAGCTTTCCTTACCCAATAAGCTGGGCTTTTTATCACCTTACATCAATAGTAATTTTCCTCTTTATCTTTTCCTATTACTTACCTGGATTTTGGCTCTAATTTAGAGACATAAATTCACTGCAAACCCTAAGCTTAAAAACATCTACACATACCATTACACATTTTTCCCCAACCATCAGTAGTTAAATTCTACTTTTTCTAAATTCAGTAGTTTATGAGGTAAAAAAACAAAGTGTGTAGGACATTGCCATTCACAGTTTATTTTAAACGTTGCACTAGAATAGAGAGACCATAATAATACTGAGGTAATTAAGAAATCCAGACTTGTTGAATAGGAAGTGCAACTTGCTTAATTAAGTGTGGAAGAGAGAGGGAAAAGAAAAAAGCAGCTACCTAAATAGAGCATTCCAGAATTTAGTTAGAATAATACAATTTTTTTTAATAAAATTGAGGTGTTTATTAGTTTAAATATCAAAAAAACCCAGATGGAATATCCAGCAGTGGTTCACCGTATTATCTTTTTCATAATAAAACATGCCCTCTGAAGCTTCATATCAAAGTTTGCATTCTTTCAGTATTACCAGATGTTTGATGTTTGTAGGTATTTCAGATTATTAGTTTGAACTTTGTAGCTGTATCAAACTGCATCTGCCACTTACCAGCAAGCCAAAGAGGGTTTGTTTCTATTGAACAGATACTTAATTCTAAGATTATTAAACTAAAACCAGTTTCTCACTGACATTTTTCCAACATGAATATTGGATCTGTAAAAAAAGTGAACCTACCAAATATTCAGCCATGATGGCAAAGAGATTAATCGGAGCAAAAGTATTTGACTAGTATCTTCATAAAGTTACAGAAATGATGCCAGCATCACTTCAACATGCAAAATGCCTTTTTCAGAAATGCACACACCTTCCATGTAGTATCTTTTAGGAGAGGATAAACATATAGGGAGAACTCATTGCAGAGGAAGAGGAGGGGCAGGCACTGATCTTTTCTCTGTGGTGACCAGTGATGAGACCCAAGGGCATGGCCTGAAGTGTCAGGGGAAGTTTAGGTTGGATATTAGAAAGAGGTTCTTCACCCAGAGGGTGGCTGGGCACTGGAATAGGCTCCCCAGGGAAGGGGTAACAGCACTGAGCCTGACAGAATTCAAGAGGTGTTCGGATAATACCTTCAGGTACATGGTGTGACTCTTGGGGATGGCCCTGGGCAAAGCCAGGAGCTGGACTCAATGATCCTTTTGGGTTCCTTGCAACTCAGCATTATTTTGTGATTCTGTGATATCCTGCTTTCTCAGTAACTACCACACTAGTTTTTTCCTGCATTTAAGTACAGGTTCTGGATCAGCAATATCTAGAGTGATCTTGCTATGCTGAATTATTTTTGGTTATTGTCGATACTGAAGATCTGATTTAACTTACTGTTGATAAAATTCATTCTCCCATTACTAGTAACTGATATTCATTACTACACAGTTACCATATACTTGTACCTAAAAGCTTAAAGATTTTGCAGTTTAAAACAAACAAAAACCAAACAGAACCTCGTCCCCCCAAAAAAACCCACAAGAAATGCACTAAGAAGCGCATTTAACAAGTGGCATGCACACATACCACCTACAGCAAGGAAGGACAACTTTACTAGAACTCATCAACTCAAATGCCTGATTCAAATCACTATGTCTAAAACCATCTGTTAAACCATGGCTTATTAGTGTTAATTATTTTGGCTACAAGATTAATTTTCATCTCCTTGTTTGCGAATCCTTATGAGTCCATGAACTTACTTTTGGAGGCTGACAAGGGGACAATCAGAAAATCAAGCTATTGCAACCTATTGCCAGCAGATTGAGAAACACTGAACAGAAATTTGTATCTCCACTAGCAGATTTTTATTGGTCAGAGAAAATAAAAGATGAATTAAAGCCATAAATAACATCATCAGGTGTGACAAAAGGGAGATATGCTGGGCAAGATATAAAGATGTTAAGTCTGTTCTAAACAAGACAAGCAATTGCATGCTGTGAAAAATATATACAACACAAAGGTTTATTGTTTTAGGCAGGGCAATTATAATATGAAGACCATAAACATCAGTGGTTTTAGCAGTTAAAGAAATTTTAGTCAAAAAGAGACTACTTGTTAAAGTTACATCAAACATTTGGAGGATTGGGCTCATGCTGATACAAAGATCAATCAAGTGATGCACAGCAACTTTTAATTGTTACTTTTATTTCAGGGCACGCTCAACTATTTGAGAAGAAGAGAAATAGCGCCATCTGCTGACATAAGGAATAAGCGTCTGCAAGAAAAGTAATTGTGTGGTGCCAAATCTCTACCAGCCAATGTCTTTAAAAAGGGAAGTTCAAACTTTTGAAGACAGTAGTGTAGCCTTAAATCAATTAGGCATACAGTTCTGCTAGTTTTATCAGCTTTGAAGAATTTAAGATTGATTCTTATTCAGGAGAGAAGGGATGGATGCCCTTAAAATGTTTTGGGTGTTTCTCATAATAAACTGCCCGCAGCAAGCCACTGCACAATCCACAACCTTTCCCTTTAACAGACTAGAAGTCAATTTTTTGAGTGTTACTTCCACTTCCTACAGCAAACATAAATTAATCTTCTCTAAATAAGCATTAAGTAGTATTTCTTTTAGGCTGTACTGTATTTTGACTTAGCAGAAAATTTAAGAGCTAAGTACAAATTAAGAAAGTAAAATCAATTTAGTACATTCAGAAAAATCAGACAACCATGGGATTGTGCTGTTTTTTATTGTGTTTTCAATGGAGAAATACATCATCTGTTTACAAAATAGCTCTTGAAAAATACAAGGAGTACAGATACTATAAAACAAAGCAAACTCCAGTCATGAGACACTACGTACATCATGCGAAAGCAACAGTCTGATCTCCAGGTTATGAAAACTAGAATTAAAAAGTCACTATACAGAAAGATTCCAAGTTTCCAGCTTGGCAAAACTTGGGTGCAGTTACATGAAACGTTTAATAAAATGAAAAAGATTTTCCGATGTGTAAACAAAATGACAAGACTAAATTTGTGTCTGGCAATTCCAATCTAAACTCCATAGCTACACAAAATACACAGACAGCTTGTACATTTCAACTGTTAAGATATAACCTTCTTTGGGGGTGGACAACAGCAGGCTGCACAGGGCAAGGAAAAGAGAAATATTGTATACTAGACATCTTAGACAAATGGCAAAAAAAAAAAAAAGAANCTTCAGTTACTGCACAGCCTAAGTAAAAGATAAGCTACACTCTGACTTTGGATAATTAATTTAGAAGGATAAGGGGAAGAGTGTAAGTAATTTAACTTTAACATGAAAGATGCACGTGTAATAGGATGGAGCACAATGGGAGAAGGGAGTTTGTAAAACATGCTAATCAAAATATGGGAAGTGTAATTTGACATCCCATATATTTCAGACTTAAGTAATAGTAACAAGAAGTTTGTTATCTACATCTGGTATTACTGTTGGTATCCCTCATGTTCCTCAAATACTGCTGTTCTTTGCCATGAGAGCTTCAGTTCTTTTAAAAGAAAAGGTTGTTTCTTTTCTGATAGGACTACAAGAACAAAAAATAGGAGTAAGAGAGCTTACTAGATGTCAAGTGCTTACTAGAAATATGATTTTTAAAAACTCGGTGTTGTTCAGTATGTAAAACTATTTCTGATGAGCCATCTAAAAATAAAAAGGTTAAAATTGTTAGGGAAAAGTCTTTTTGTGTTTATTTAAAATTTGAAGCTTTTTAATTCATAAGGATCTTTATGGAGTGTACAAAAATTATCTTGTATTTAGTGATTCAAAGGCCATCAAGACAGGTGGCACACAATATTTACCAAAACACTTTAGCCATGGGACAAATTTTGCATTTGTGCCTAGACACCAGAAGATATTATGACTAGGTAAAGGGCAGGGTGGAACGCAGGTAAGTACATGGCTTCTTTTAGTTTTGTATAAGTAACTACTGTCATATATGGTGCATACAAGCTGAAAAATAATTAAAAACTCCAACAAAAAAAACAACCCAATATTAAATGAAAAAGCTTTTCCCAAGAAACAAAGGTATCCAAAAAGGGAATAAAGAATTCAATTTACTCAAAGTAGGTTTATTTACCATTTGATTGCTGATCTGTATGCACCTTAAACAATCCTACAAATAAAAGTGGACCACATCTAAATCATGTCCCACAAATACCAAAATTTCCCAATTACTTTCTCAACTCATGTCTTATAATCCCAGGATTTGACATTACACTTTAAAGACTTACTGCTGCTTGATGGCAGTTGAACTAAATATACTATACACTTTGTTTTCAATGCGTAGTATATCATAGAATGTCATCCAATTTGCAAATTACTACTATTGAAGAGATTCTTCAATAAAATGAAATTGTATCAGCTAAAGATCTAAAATTAGTCATACTCCAATAAAAAAGTACATAAAAGTGCATTTAAGGGATTCTTATGCCAGTGTTCTCTCAATTTTGAAACAATGCATCAAACAAATTCAATCAGAATGTCAAATATGGCTACAAATAGTGTTCATGTTTTTAAAGGCAGTAATCCTTTGAAATACTTAATGCAACTGTTGCTAACACATTAATTGTACTCCTGGCTTCACATACTAACCTGGACTTCCAATCAAGCGGCAATTTTAGTCCAGAAAGGGAAGTGCACAAAATATACTTAAATCCATTTGCAATTATGTTCTAGTCCTGCACCCTCCATTCTCCTTTTTTTTCTAGCATTAGAAGACAACAGGTTGAGTTGGCAGATACTGTTTATGGACCCCTGAGGTTGTTTTTACCGGTTCAATCTCAATTTTATTGAATTCTTGATAACAGGAATAGGATTTGCAGGGAGAGCAGGGATATCTGAAAGGTCTGTACTGGGTGTTTTCTGAAAAGGAAAGAAGAAGTTCAGCTGTATTTTAAAGTAAGTACTAAAAGAAAAATATCATACTAATTGGCATTAACTTTCAAAAACAATACATTTATAAGACTTTTTAGGAATATATGAAGATAAGGAGAAGTACAAATATTAAATATAGAAGCAACATTTCCTTTGCCTACATAGTCTTTACTAAAGAAAATTTGTAAAAGTGTCTATGTGTGCATTATCATTTTCAACAACTGCAAGAAATTACTAAGTACTGCAGATAAAGTTGTTTACTAATAACCTATATTATAGTAAAACATAATATCCACATAATAAGACTGCTTGATCAGTGACATCTACTATCTGATCTTACATGTTTAGTATTTAAAAACAACTTTTAGCAATTCAGTGTTAAGTCTCTATCCCTTACAGATGAGCGACAAAAAGCTGACCCCAAGGCACAGTACGTGTTTTCATACACTCACATTCCAGACGGTTGAAAAACTTTTTAGAGTCAAATTTCCAATTTTTCATATTGGTTAAGATTTATGAGGAAAAACAATGGAACAAACTTTAAAAAACATGTTCCATGAATCCATAAAGAATTTCACCTTGACAATGATCTGAATGCTTTTTTCTTACTTAAAAGACTTAAATACCATTCAGCAAAATCATATCTAAAGGAAACTGAAAAATACCACTCTGAAGACTGAGTGTGATTCATTAATTTCTCGCTTGCTTTACATGCCATTAATTGTTTGGGGTAGGTTTCTTTTAACTTCTTAAGTATTTTCTCTTCCACTGTGGCACATTATTTGCCATTCCAATAACCCAGCTACCACGCATTACTTGGTATCATTTATCATAAAATGCTTTCTTACAAGCGTTCAAAATTCATATTAGGTACATTTTATACATGAGGGAAACTCCATTAAAGTAACTGGTCTTAAATTTTGCTTTATTAAAAATAAATCAATCGAGTTAACACTGACTGATACAGTCACAAAGCACAACAAAACAAAGATCCAGGGCAAAATAGCTGTGACCCCTGCCTTGCCCCTGCCCCAGTAAACCACTCTGGTTGGTGCTGATCTGCAGTTTGATGTGTTTCTATTTTCTGCAACATGGGCAGTGTTTTAAACAAAGCCAATGAGAACACCAAAAAGTACAGAAGAGGCTCACCATTCTTTTGTAGTTTCCAGATTACTTTTGCTAAAGTAACAACTACACAATCTGAAAAAAAGCTACAGAGCTTTATATAATCACCCCTCAACAACAGGTGAAATACATTTGGCGTACTCACTAAACATCTACAAGCTTCCCAGAAGGAGTTTAGAGACCCCATGTAGTATCTACAGTTTTTGCCAATTTCACTATATTCAGTACTGCTCATACAGTTCAAAACATCCAATAAGAACTACTGCTAATACTACTGCAATAGATCTCCATTTTCACACACTATATTTACCTACACATGATTCAAGCATGCATAAAATGCTTTGTGATAGTGAAATTTTAATCAGTACAGCACTAAGAGAAGCTTCAAAATGCCAGTAAGACACAGATGTGCTCCCTAAAAGTTGTTACAAAAAACCAGAAAGGAAAAATTTAAGTGAGTGGCACAGAATTCTTAGTGCCTGTTTTTCCAATGGACATTACACTTCAAACATCTGCAGTAAAGCAACACAGCTGGCTAAGGAATGACAATATTACAATTTCTCTTTCATACCAAATATCAGAATCTGAATCACATTTCAGACATTCTCAATCTCTACCTGGCTATCTTTGAGCAGCAGCTATTTAAAGCATTTGTTTCCTTGTTAGAAAGGATTATTCTGTGATGTGCAAAGCACAAAGGAATAAACTGAGCCCCTTACTTTGAAGGCACAATTCAGAAGAGCGAATCCAACTTTGGTTTGTATGCCAAACCCTACAGGTTTAGCTACAATGCACATTCAATAAGATCAATGACCATTTAAAACACAAAAATTGTGACAGTAACAAAAAGTTGCTTTCCATACAATGAATTTATATTTAAAAGTATATGTTTATTTTTAACATCTGGACTCATTTCTATTTCAATGCTTTCACCACAGACTAGTGCACACACACATAGAGATATTGTTTTTAAAAACAGTACCTGAGGAGCTTGCAGAGAAGTTGTCTGAAGAGTTTCTGCTTGAGAATTAACATTCACCTCTGTCTCAGGTTGCTCCTGATAAAAACAAAAGCATCACTACAGTTACACCACTTCCAGTTACAAAAGCTACTTACATGGAAGTCCGCTAACCAGAATGCTTTATACTGTGCACACACAGCAACAGAAAAAGGTGAGCATTGGTGCTTGCTGCATTGATACCTTTCCTTTTGTAATGTAGGAATCACCATTCCAGGGAATGTTTCACTGAGTAGAAATTTGACATCAACACAAACTACACACTCCTCAGCTGTCACTTGTTTAACCACTTAACACCTTTTATACAGAATTCTACAGGAAAACATTACATGTTATTCAACTCATTAAAAACAAAAAGCGTATTATGAAGGAAGATCACATGAGAAGCTTCAGAATTTGTTGAAAATTCAATTGCTTTTCTGCTATTTTTGCCATTCTGCCAGAAAAGTTTTCCTGCTGCTTTAACGGGTTGAATCAGCTTTCTGAATGAACAGGTAAGTATCAGAGCCTGTTCTTCAGGTGCAAAGTGGGACTACAGGGCTAAAGCAGGACAATGGCACATTCTCATTTTAATAAAAACAGTTAGTTCAAATTGTACCATTGAGTAGCCATACCCTAACAAAAAGGCAAGCATTCCAATGGAAGAAAACCTATGTTTATGTTAATTACAAAATTTAATTTCTTCATTTCCTTCCACGCATATTAAGGACATAAGATTTAGAAGAGACTGCCAATAAAAGCTGAAAAGATTACCTATGTCTTTCATAATTACCTGTATCCAGAGGATCTATTTTTGAAGTGAGGATTAAGTGCTTACATGTTTCTGCCCTCCCCTGTCTTAAGTTCAAAGAGATTTCAAGGTGACTACATAACAAGATAAAATTCCTCACTTAAGAGAGTGAAAGCTATAAGCCAAAGTTCTTAAATGTAAGTTTAAGCATATTTTCCAGAGTATGACAAAAAATGCCCCATAAAAACTGTACATGTCCAAGTAGAGAGCCACTGCCATAAGGCTAAAGAGATTGCCACCCTTTCTGTTCACAAGTAAGCAGAAAAATTGTCTGTTAAATTACAAGATACCGTAAGGGCATGTTGAATCTTGCAAGTTTCCAAAATGTATGCTGCAACTTCAAACAATAATTTCACCAGTAGAAAATATTTATATACCAACATTTGAAATTTTTAATCTAAAAAGTGAACAAGGCAGCACCTGGCTTTGGAACAATCTCAGTCCAACATACAAAACTCCCAATGGAATATATAGGATAACTGTTCTTTAACTAATTAACATATATGAGGTTCAGGATGCAAGTGAAACACAGCATATTGATAAATCCCTGATCAGATTTAAGAAATTGATATATAAATATCACTATTTTTTTCACCTTGCATAATACCAATGACCAGCAAAGAAATCACAATCCTATGTGACTGTGGACTCAGGCTCAACTTAGCCTGGCAGCAAGTAATGGACTGCAATTCATCAGTACTGACGTTAAAAAGTAACATTCATTTTGATATCTTCACTGAAGAGTCTATATGTACACACCCTTAGTCATTCCTAGAGGGAAACAGTAATTTGCACAAGGAGAGTCCCAACTAATACACAAAAAAATATATGGTCTAGGTATAGATACCTTAGTTTCCATTTTTTCATGTTCATTCAAATCTATACAGCTAGTATCTTCACTTATGTCATCCTGCTGAAATGCAAACACAGAAACTTACAAATCTGAAAAACTTTTTTTTTTTAAAAAAATCAACAAGACAATAAGGTTATAAAGCGGTTTTGATGACAGAATTAGTTGTAAGGCTGTGCATGTATAGTCTTACCAAAATAACTGCTTTTAAGACAAGAATTTAGAATCTAAGCATTTGTTTTAATGCAGTACATGTGTCGCATGATGAATATCAACTCAATAAAAAATACTAACACCTAAGCTAAAAACATCAAACAGCAATGCAATCAGTACAAAAATATCTGGAATATGAGAATCAGCATTCTGTGGGTAAAATAAAAACATTTTGAACATTGCTATGGTATGATATCAAAATTTAAAATACCTCCTCAATTTTAATTTTCTTAGGAGACTCTTCTTTATGGGGAGAAGATGTCCTTTTCACTGCTGTTACAGGGCTAGGCATTTTTGTTGCAACATTTCCTGAAGTTCTTGGTGATGGATTTAATAGATATGCTGAGGGAACAATTCTAGAGATGGTAGGCTTTGGTGGTGGAGAAATGGCTGGTTGTGTGGCAGTTTGAGGAATGCTTTCATTTGAAGTACCTATGGAAAAATAATTTAAAGATTCTCAATAAGATCAGTTAACAAAATCATTTCAGTTCAATCACTGGTATTTTTGCCTCTATTCAGAACCACTAGTATCAAGCAGGCATTAAGGTATCAGCATCAAGTTTGGAACAGCAAGTGTGCATAAACAGTACAGTTTAGTTTCAAGCTCATTCGTGAGCTTGAGGGCACCTGCAGCACGTTTGCTGATGACATCAAGCTGTGTGGTGCAGCAGACACGCTGGAGGGGAGGGATGCCATCCAGGGGGACCTGAACACACTTGAAAGCTGGGCCAATGCAAACCTCATTAAACTGAATAAAGCAAAGGACCTACACCTGGGTTGTGGCAATCCCAGACACACCTATAGGTTGGGCAGAGAAGCAACTGAGAGCAGCCCTGAGGAAAAACACTTGGGAGTGATGGTTGATGAAAAACTCAACATGAGCCAGGAGTGTGCGCTCACAGCCCATAAAGTCAACAGAACCCTGGCCTTCATCAAAAAGAACATGGCCAGCAGGGCAGGGAAGGTGATTCTCCACCTCCGCTCTGCTCTTACGAGACCCCACCTGGAGTGCTGTGCACAGTTCTGGTGCCCACAGCATAAGAAGGACACGGAACAATTGGAGCAAGTCCACAGGAAGGCCACAAAGATGGTAAAATGACTGGAGCAACTCCTCTACAAAGACAGGCTGAGAAAGTTGGGGTTGTTCAGCCTGGAGAAGAGAAGGTTGTGTGGAGAACTCATAGCTACCTTCCAGTATCTGAAGGTGACCTCCTGGGAAGCCAGAGAGGTCATCAAGAACTGTAGTGGTAGGACAAGGAGTAATGCGTACAAATTGACAGGGGGAAATTTAGGCCAGATATTAGGATGCAATTTTTTACTGCAAGGGTGGTGACACACTGGAACGGGTTGCCCACAGATGTTGTGTATGCCCCAGTCCTGGCAGTGTTCAAAGCAACGTTGGGTAAGGCCTTGAGAAACCTGGTCTAGTGGGAGGTGTCCCTGCCCCATGACAGGAGGCTTTGGGACTAGATGGCCTTTAAGGTCCATTTCAACCCCTTGACATTCTAGGATTCTAAGAGAGAATTCCTGTACCAGACCCAGGATAGCCATGACAGTGACACTCAGCGTAGTCTAATTAATCCTGCTTAGCAGCAGACTATACTAGCACAGGCAAAGTTCTGCACTCATACAGTTGTGTTATTCATGGTACCCAAGGAAGTTTTACTGCTTCTGTATCAGCCCTGTACATGCATCGGCAAGTCTGCCTTAAATCAAACCCAAGAGCAACGTAATACTCTGTCATTCAAAAATGGAGTTCATCACTTCTCAGGCTTAGATTATGAACGACAAACATGAAGTCATCACAGAGTATCAGATAACTGATATTAAATATATCCTCTTGAAAAATGCTCCAGATGACAAAGCTCTATCTCATTGATTGCCGAGCTCAAACCAATAAGCACACGTAAGGGAGATGCTCCAAGATGAGAAGAAATACATTAAGGAATTTTTTTAATTAACAACTATCAGGAGATTAACATTTTGATTAACCAAACACAAGAATGAACAACTCCGGATATGCTTTCAAATCCAAAAACTCATCAGGCCATTTATGCTAAATTTAGTGCTCATGGACAAACTTATATTGATGCACCTGTGACACAATAAAAACCAGAGAGAAGTAAGACTCCACCATCCCACACGTCAAGAGTGAAATGAGAGATTTTGTCTTGAAAGGCTAACCATTTGCTACCCTTTTCCATCTATTTTTGCCTTGCCCCTGGTACACAGCTAAAGCTCCATGAAAAAAAACAAAGGAGCAGCTGATTCAGAGAACACTTTCACCAGATGCTTTTAATCTTTAAAGAGTCAAATTTTTAAATTTAAGTGTACTTTTGCTTGCAGCAAATGAAGGATAAATTCAGCACACAGAATAGGACATATCTGAACACACATCAGTAAGGAACATGTGTTCTGCTTACATCTGAGTCTTTTTCATTCCTAGAAACAATTTCATGAAGCACAAGCAGGAACGTGGGAGCACAGACTACAGACAGTACAGATTCATTACAGGCATAAGATGAATTAAAAATAAAAATAAAAATTGTTCTTCCAGGTCTACATAGTGCTTTCCTCATTTAACCAACTGAACTACAGACTTGCATTAGGTTACTGGAAAACTATTGCTATTGTGAATGGCAAATACAAACCCCTAAGAATAAAATAAACATAATGGTACAAATATATACTGGCATGATTTTCTGAGTCCTAAAGGAATTAGTTACATTTGTGTATCAAGGATAACATGTTATAGCGAGTGTTAAGACTACAAGACTGAAACTGAAAGAAAAATTGCCATACAAACCTTACCAAAAAAATCAATAGAAATGATATGCTATGCCATTTTCCTTACCCCCTGAGCTTTCACTGGAATTTATTTGTGGCACAGTGACTTCAGAAGCCTGTGTGTTGGTCACAGATGCTGCTGTTACAGCTGGCGCAGGACTGCTTCTGCTAAAAAAAAGAAAAATTATGAAAGGCTGAACACATTAGTAAAGCTCTGGTGCTACATGATGTGCCTTCCATCTCCTATGTGTGATCAGTTACCGTAGCTGGTATTTTACCTATATTGCAGAGCACAACTTACTACGCCAGTAAAAAGATAAAAGTGAGAATTGGTGATCTACTATCAAACTCAATCAGTGGAAGTTATTTCAAATATTTAATTTAAATCACTTCAAAAATAGTTTTTTAGCCCAGGAAGAAGCTGCATTTTAAAAATATGTAAAAATTAAGGCAGTGCCTGCCCAAACAAGGTGCAGGGGAAAACACAGAAACTCTTTCCTGAAGGATGAAGCAGAACCTGTGTAGAAGGACTAGAACAGAAAGTTCATTTTAACTTCACCCATCATTATAACAATGATTTCTGTCTGGACTCCCTAAGCAGAGGCCTGGAGGTTCACATGACCAAAAAAAACATTTGATTTTTTTTTTTTTTAAACACTTTTAAGAAATTGGGGAGCAGTATGTGCAGTATGTGTTTAAAAATCAACACAGGGAAGTATCTACTTCAAGTGTGATATCCTAGGTATCACAGACAGTTAAGTGTTTACCATTTATACTTCTATCATTTACCAAAGAAGGCTAACTAAATAAGCACTTGTCAAAAGAACTAAGTTAAATGAAGTTCAGTATTTCACTCTATAATACACATGTAAAACTGCAGAATTGTAGGAGATTGATGGTAAGTTCTCTGTGTATCAAAGAGACAAACATGAGACTCTTGAAAGCACAGTAAATCTCATTTATTTAGGCAAATTGGAATTTAGGTAGAAAAAGACTTTATACAGAAAGTTAGAATTAAGAAAAGCATTAATATGCATACTTTGAAAATACGATGGAAAACTATGTTCTTAAGTTTAATTTACATAGATATCATCAGTGATATCCAAGAAAGAAAGCGTAAATTTCACACTTGGATCCAAAACTCATATTATCCTTCCTCACCCTCACACCTCAATTTCCTGCTCAGTACTTCTCAGCGCTTCCTACTGCAACATTCAAGTTTAGATCTTCTAAGCATTTTTACCCAATGTTATAATTCCTTATCTGAAGTTCAGTGCTTAACCCCCAAATTAAGCCCTGCTCTAGTGCTCCAGCTGGAAATAAGTGTGCCTACAATCTCCAGTTTGGAACAGTCACAATTTGGTAACTGTCCCAGGATGAAGTATTGGCCATGTTTTCAACACAGGTAATTTGGGAACTGAGAGCAGCAACAAGACTGAAAGTCTTTATTACCCCTGAGAACTTCCAGAACTGTTCAATGGACTCGTCTTCATAGCACTAGTAGGCGAAGGCACAGACGTGCTGTTATCACTGTCCATAGACAAGTCTAGACTGCTGTCATTCAGAGCTGTCAACCTGATCCCTTCTGTTGAATGCTGCAATCCACAAGGCAAAGGAAAATTCCGTTAGTCTAATTAAAGGTTTAAAAATCAATGAAAATTGAAGTAATTTCAAAATGCAAACAAACAGACAATTTTCAAAACCTTTCATATGTAAATAATTCACTATCCTGTCACTACAAGCATCTACATGTTCATGTTCACCACTTCAGTACAGATTTGTCTGAACCAATCATGGTCAAAACCATAAACTGTTAATGTATTTAATGACTGTATTTTCAGCTTTACTTCAAGTTTCTTTGATTTTTGTGGACTTACACTTTCATTAACTTTAAAGTAACTAATGTACATCAAAACTAAAATTAATAAAGAATTTAGAGATTGATTTGAACTTAGTCTGTGGAGAAGAAAAACCCTTCTCTGACACAGTATTAAAAGCGATGTATTACTCAATATTTACATTGTTATCAGAAACAAATGTACACTTGGTATCAACAAAGATTGTCTTAATTAAAACAGCTATGGAAGTAAACCATGTTATTCAGATACACTTAAAACAGAGTATGTAACAGTGTTCAATTCAATGTTGCAACCCCTTCTTCCTGGTTCCACTGAAAGTGAGCAACATCCAGCACACGACCTTAATTAAAAACTATTGGTAACATTCCCATATATGGCCACAGAGATGAACTATATATTGAGGGAGAAAATAACCCTGGCCAGCCAATGGGCAATTTTCTTATGTCAAAACTGTAATTTAATCCTTTGCTTTTAACTAAAAGAGGCTATAATACCAAAAGCTGCCAAGCTGCAGGTTGAAGAATACTTCTCTTGAAATTATTCCTAATGATTTAATATCAGTTACAGCAACAGGCTATTGTCTTAAGAGACAAAAAGGCAGCAACTAATTCAACATTCTACTCTGTTTCTATTCAATGATTTGGAATTTCACAATTAGGGTAAAACCTGACAGAAAAATCTAATATAAGAGGAATGAGCTGGAGAGAGCAAGTATTCCTTGGTTGTTCTATTGTACTGTCACAGATGCTTCCTTTAGGTAATCTGCATCTTAACATGTCAAGAGAGCTTTAAAACCTTATTAATTACACTGTATTAAACCTGTTTAGTTTAGGAAGGCAAACAAAATATAGCATTTCAGCCAGATATGAAGATACTACCCATGTTGTTGATGTTCTGGGAAATTCAGCATTTTATTTAGTGCACCTAGTAATACTGCTACAGTCAAATGAGATCACATTACAGGCAAAATTAAGATTTCAAAATGTGATCTTAGTTCTCTGATTAGTAAATGTAAAAAGCTGAGCCATCATTTCTCAATGGCATTTTTATTGCTCTCAAATATTGGTCAAGTTTACCTTTTTCTTTTTCTGAAGCACGTGATTAGGTAACAGTTGGTGAAGTTGCTTACGTTTCACATGCCTTGCAGCAATCTTCATATCCATCTCAAACATCTTGCTGTTTATTGCTTGCCTATAAACTACACAATTAGAGTAACGTTACTGTATATTGAAGCATTTTACAAAGTCCACTTACTTGCCCAGGCAGAAACAAATTGCATTTCAGAGCATTCACTACCTTCAAGAAGAAGCAAAATGTTCCCTTGTTCTTGGGGAAGAAAGTGAACTGCCTATTATGCCAGCACTGACAGTACCAACACAAATGTTACTTTGGAAACAGATGACCTGTTTTCAAAGAAAAATATCTTGGAAGAACACAGTACTCTGAACTATATTGTTTACAAGTTGTATGAGTAAGAGCTCTGAAGCAAATTGTTCATTTCATATCAAAGGGATTAAAAATAGAAATAAGATTACTTTGTAAGAATTACAGTATTTACATAAAACGATTTTCTTCATAGTTGATTTTAGTAATGTAGCTTCTGCAACAAAACAGGTTCTAATTCATGAGTAGAATGCTTGTATGTCAACTGATGTATTAAAAATCACTCCGGCAACTCATATACTACCACATTTTTATATAAAATTGATTTATGTTTGGGAGTTTTTCTGCTTTGTTGAGGGTTTTTGTTGCTTTGCTTTGGGTTGTTGTTTGGTTCTTTGTTTTTCATTTTGTATGGTTGTTTTGGCAGTTCTGTTTGTTTTAATTTTCTCTACTATAAGGAGCCATTTCTCTTCACCTCAGAACATCTACTTCTAGTGAGTCAATACGGTCAGGGCTAGTAAGAGAACTACATGGCAACCCAGGATCCTGGATTCAAGTAAAGCCAGGTAAAAATGAAAAATATGACTGTCTACACAATCTTGAACAAATCTGTGGCAGCTGTATGAATAAAAAAATCATTCTGTACATCTTAAATACAAAAACTTAAGAGGTATCCCCCTTATTCACTGTCTATTCTACAAACATTAAGGCATCGCACTGAATGGACTGTGAATGTGTAATTATAAAGGTGTTATGAGACAGGCACACAAAGAGCTCAATGAATACTGCATATTAAAGAGAATACCATACTAATTCTGGGTATTGAGGAAGATCATAAAGCCTCTGTTAAAATTATATAGGTTACAGTTAAGGTAGGAACACACTCAGTGAAACCAGACATGGCTAGAGCACTCAGTGTTTCTGACATTAGGTCTTACCAAAGTTTCCATACAAGGAAAAGCTATCCCACTCTTCACTTCTCTCATCCTTCCCTTGCTCTCACTAAAAAGGAAGCTATTCCCTAATTTCGTCCTTGAAAATGCCTTGTTTTGATAAAATCTTAGGGTCTATTCCAAAAGACAGGGCAAATAAATCTTTAGGATGGATTAAAAACAATGAAGACGGTCCCACATCAATTCCAGAATACCAAAAAAACCCACCAATACAAACAGAAATTTTTACTGGATTGTTACTTCTGGAGGTGTACTTACAACTGAAGAGAAAACTGAGCATCACAGTCTACAGTGATTTTGATCAAACGCTACCCATTTAAAACTGCATATACTTGGACAAACTTCAGGAATGTGAGCAAGGAAATCACAGTCAAAATCATAGGAGCAAGTTCAGTCTTTTAATTTCAAAAATGTTTTGACAAGTGTACTATTGATGTATGTGTTTATAAGCAATAAGAACTGAAAAACTAATTTCTGGATTCCTTCACTCCTTCAAAGCAGTAGCCAAGGTATTATGTCTTTAAACTCTCAAAAATTAGGATGATACATCTATAGTTTCACCATCATCATTTATAATGACAAGAAACATTCCACCTCTCAAGAAATACAAATCCCTTTAACTGAGAAAAAGACATCCCATTGCAACTATATATGACAATAAAGACCTTTGAAAGTTTGGCATGATTTATAAATACACCTATGTAATTATTACATTCACATGTGTGAGGTTGAGGCAGGTTGAGGTGTCCAATTCCCTTGCTTCCTCACATTTACTGAGCCTTAGAAATCCAAATATCAGGGTTGCAATAAGTAACACTTGAACCTATTGCTTTAACTCTGCAAACACAGAAACCTTAAGCCTCCACTGTCACTTGTTTAAAAGAAAACATTGCAAATTCATTAGATAAACTGGTCAATGCTACTGTTGCTTACAATCTGAACAGTCATACTTTCCAATTCTTTGTTTACAAACTTATGTGCCTTCCAAGTTATTTTTGTGAATAAAAAAATAAAAAAGTAAAAAAGGTTGGGTTTTTTCCCCCACTGAGTGTTGGGACATAAAAACAAAAGTTACTAAATCTAGCATAAAAAAGTTACTTTATCTAGCATAAAATGCCAAGGTATAAAAGGCAATTTGTTAATACACTGACAAATTCAGCTTCACCAAGTAACAAAAATATTTAAACTATACTCAAAATTTTTGAGGTTAGGCTTGCTAGTTTGCATGTTATCTAAATTGCCTGTTTAATAAAGATCACAAAATAATGTACATCTTCTAGTGAGATCTGCAAGATGGGCACCTGATTTTTATCACTCAATGAAAACAAACTGAAAATGGTTAGTCTGCAGTGTTTAGAAGCATTAAAACTCAATAAAAATCTTTTTCATTAAGTAACACTCCTAACTCTTTAGCAGAAACCTTCTCCTGTGTCTAGATACAATTCTACTACAACTATGAACATTATGAATAAAGACTACATTTTGAACAAAGATACTAACTTGATAAAGTTTATGAATACCAGAACATCTAGAAAACAAAACTCACCTGTGTCTGTAAAAGACTGAATGTCGTAGGTAAGATCAACACTTAAATTTTCAGAATTTTCAGTTTTCTTAAACACCAACCCAATCACCCACATTGTACGGTATTCTTCCCTGGAAAATTTTATACAAAAATCATGTAATACTGACAGAATTAAGCAATTTAGTAACTCATTAGCTGCAAGAGGCAACAGCTCCATGTTAGTTCCACTAGCAGTGGGAAGCTAGCCATAAAAAGACAAAAAACAAAGCTGATTTAACAACATTCCCTTTCCATTCACAAAATAAAAACAGTCATGAAGCACTAACATTTATTTCCAGCAAACGAACCAAGATCATCAGTAGATTAATTCATTCAACTGTACTCCTGTACAGATCCTCTCATGTAGCTACATACAACTAGCCATTGCAGCTACAGAGATCTTAAAAGTAATTGGAATCTATTCCTCAACTAAGCAACTTCCATTTTGCCACCTAAACATGTCTTCAATGCTCAAATTTCTTAGCTGTAATGGACCACAAAATTGCAATTTTCAGTTAAAAGCCTCCCTTCAAGGGCTCCCCGGGAAAGCCAAACAAACATACTTTGTATACTTTGGGAAGATGACCTCTCCTAAAAGTGTTCTCCACATCAAGTTGACAGAAATAAGAGCTAATCAGAGCCTGTGATTATACAAGCAGCTGTAGCTGCATTTATCCATTAAAATGGTGCTGAGAAGGTACTGCCTGCTTCTGTCCAATTTTATTTGGAACTTACATTTATGTACATAATTTCAAAAAAAAAGAAATAAAGCAGAGGCATCCTGTCACTTGAATCAGTTGATGTGTGGAAAAGGCTGTGTGCAAGGGAAAGAAGGCTTTTCTCACATCCCAAAGACTAATTTCTTCCCTATTCTCATACTTGACATAAAAATATGATTCCTTACAAATTAACTTCACCACCATCTAAAAATCAAGTACTAAAGAGTTTTAAACTCTACACATCTGCAATCACTGTTTTAAGTGGGGAAAGAGAATGGCAGAGAGGGGAAGGAGTATAAAAACAATTAAAATCCAGAACAATCCGAATATTCTCTCCACTGTCTACAACCTGACAAATTCTTTCATCAGTCATTATGACTTCAATTATATGCATCTCAACTGCTAATTTTTTTAACAGTTAATATACTTTGTTACTAAGAGTTTGGTTCTACAGTGCCTAATTTTCTACCCAATTCTCAGTGCTGCCTCATAATTAAAACAGCAGCAGCTAAATAGCAGTAACTTATACAGATTATTGGCAAGAAATTATGCAATTAAGACAGTTATTAGCAAAAATACATTTTTCCTTATTTTCTGGTTTAGAAACATTCTTATACAGAATAAAGAGTATCTAATTCCACAAATAATACTTGAGAAGAGCTTAAAACTGTTTGCCTTTGGATGCTGTCATTAAAAATTAATCCTTTTAAGGTTCTATATAAAATGTTAGTTTATTTATTAATGAATTTGTCTTTTAGTTCAGCTAGCTCCTCCCTATTGCACGAAAAAATGGATTTGCTTACTTGTCAGGATTCTCCTTGGGTGCTGGGAATGACTGTGGATTCACATGAGCCAGTGTAATGAATTCATTCTTCTCCAGGTTTCCAACTAGAATACGGATTTTTGATTCCACCAAGCCCACCCTGTATAAACGTCATTTATTAGCAAGATCGTGTTAATAGGAAATAATAGAAGTAACATCATGTATCAGGATAAAATCCTCAACATTCTTGTTATACTTATATTTGAGACTATTAATGAAGTAGTGCACGTGTCCGAGTAATTCAAATCAGTAAATCTGCTGAAGGTGATACAAAAATGGACAAAAGGGAAGCGTAAGAATGCCCTGCTCTCTCTATGGCCTGGTTTAACAAACGGAATTAAACAGCAAGACATTATGCATCAACTAAAGGGAGGTCAGCAAGAAACTACTACATATTTATTCAATATTCTTTTGGCTTCAGATGAATTTTAGAGCTGATGAAATTCCCAATACTTGACAATCTTAAAGTTACACTTAAAAAGAGAACAGNGTCCCTTCTGTCCAAGGTTGATGGAAGGGAAGATGTACTTGTTTTTGCTGTTTGGTGGGCATTTTTTTTTTTGGTTTCTTTTTAAATAGCAAGCATTATACTCACCATTCTAGTCGCTGTTTTTCTGTCGGTGCACTTGCTAGAAGTACAATATAATGCCTTTGGAGATAAAGACAATACGCTATTCTAGATGTATTTCTAAAACTAGACATTCAAACCTTAATATTAAAACTTTTCAGTAAATTCTACATTGCAAAATATAATTACATATATACTCTGCATTAAATTAAGCGTTGTTAAGTAGAAAAAGAGGCTACATCCCAAGTGTGTGACTAACAGACTTTTCAAAACTTTTCAGAGTTTAAGGCCATTTGCAACTATACTCTAACACCAGTAACCTTAGTAAGAGGTTAGGAAGGTGGCACTGGTTGGAAAACAGGACAGATATTTCAATACTTGATGAGATCAGGGATTTGACTATGAGTCAAGAAAAAGCAGTTGTTCACAACTACGTATACATGTCAGTTGTCTTAGTTGCAACGTTATTTCTGAAGAGTTATAAGAGCAGTTAACTGCACGTATGCATTTGTTCAATGTCAAAAATAACTCCATGAAATGTGGTTTAAAAAAATCTCATTCTATGTATTAGAATTGTCTGAAGACACTTATCTGAAACTTCATAAGGAACATTTCTTCTGACGATAATTCTTAAGCTCTCAATTATATTCCAGGATAATCAGTGTATACTCACTGTAAGTAGATTTCAAAGAAACAGTATACAAAGCAAGAATGGTATTTTAAATAAAGAAGCCCAAGGACAGTGGAAGGGAAGACAATTACTTTAACTTGAATTCATCACGAGAGAGATGAGAGAACTTTACATGCCCTACAGACAGGCTTTTCAGAAGCTTAGCTGGGAAGTCTTAAACATCCTTAGTCATCCAGTGCAGCACTCCTATACTGATATGGCATGTTTATGTACCTTCAGAGTAGGATTTAAAGAACAGTAAGGAACATGAGGTACTAGACCGTAGCACACACACTTCACAGAAAGGAAAGCAAGATCCACAATGGTCAAAAACTATGGTGCAGTCTGACGCTATTATAGGCCTTCAAATCACAACAGCAAATCCAAATCAACAGATCAAATCAGTAGCCTCGTGTTTCTGTACTTATATTTAAGTGGCAAGAGACAAAATCCTGCTAAAAACTATAGTTCTCTGGACTGAGTTAGAGAATGTCAATAACACAAGAAAAATGGAAGAGACATTTGGAGAAACTTCTTCCCTGCTATGTATGATATCAAGATAAAATGTCCTATTCATTTTTTGCACTTTGTCAGTATTAACTGCTTCATACAAAAATGCTATGGAAAAAGAGAGTAAGGGTCCTTCGCTCAAATTCTGTATGAGAAGTTACTAGTTTCTAACACTGCTTTATTCTAAGGAGCAGTAGATCTTCCATAAGATTCCTACATTTAACACATCCAGTATTTGCACAATGTTTAATTTGGTAGGAAATACATTTAAGATTTTAGTTATTTTTAACCATGTATGAACTGGAACAGACAAATCTCAAATCTGCAAGTATTTGATGAAACTAATTTTCTGGTTACCTATTAAAAGCAGATCTTTGAAAGAAACTTCTAAAGAACCATTTAAAAAAGAATTATTAATTTGGCTATGTCAAAAAGCCTCAACTGGCTAGTAAGCACCTAGGAAAAAATCCCAAGCCTTATTTATGATAAAACAGTGCTAGTTGAAAAATTAAGACGCATTCCTGCCCAGTTGTTAGTGGTGAGAGTGGAAATTCACTGGAAATTTCCATTGCCATTTTCAGTAAAAATTAAACAGCATAAGCTGTTAAAAATTAAGATATATTTAACAAGTCCAAGGTGTCACTGCTAAATTTTGCAGACAAGACNGGGTCTGGGTATTTTTGGGGTTGATTTTTTTGTTTAATTTTTTTTAAAGAAACTGACGGTGTTTGTTTCCCTTTCAGCATTGCTTCCATGAAAGCTATCTAATATATTAATACAAGTATTTCTAAAAAAAGAAACCCAAATTACTTAAGAGTCATACTACTTCCTGGAAAAAAAAACTCACTGAGAACACCTGAACATGTTCATTTCAGTTTTTATTATCTCCTCAGGAATTATATTTTATACAATACTTTTAAGTCCTATAAAGTCAAACGTAGAGAGATTCTGCTAAATAAGTAAAATATAACTATTACAGAGAAATATGCTAGAGCTCATTAAATGAGTGTTATTTCTCTCAAAACCACATTGTCCTCTTGGTCTTAAGTTATAATGATTTCATTCTCATGTTATACTCATATCGATTTGCAATTATTCTTGTCACTTCCTTGTAAAACACCTATCTAGCAAGTATACACTCTGTTTTGACCCCCCCATTTGAAAGATTCAAATCTACATGAAGAACAGATAATACCTGTTCTAGTTCCCTAATTCCAAGTAATTGTTGACATTTAAAAAACAAGAATAAATAACTAAAAGCAGATTTCCTCATTTTCCCAATCTGTAATCTGTTCCTACCATGCAGCCTCCAGATTTCCTTAGTCACAAACCATTGAAGTTTATTTTAAATACAGACAGCAAGTCAGAAGTGTTTATGAACAACAGATATTAACGAGTAATTGCCATTGAGAGTGACACAGATTACTGAAGCTATGCTTTTAGAGATTAAAAGAAATGTTTGTCTCAGAGCAAGGATCAGATGTCCTCTCATCTGGGAGAGCCCTACACACTGCTATGAATTTCAGCAGAACATGCCAAGGCATCTACAATTTAAACAGACTAGTGTAAAAAAGGGGAAAAAAAATTCCAAAAACATCTAGGAGGTTTGACCAAGAGAGCCACATTTGCTGCATACAGATGACTGCACATAATGATTTATTTTGTATAAGTTACTATCCAAAGCTTTGAAATTAAGCTACTAAGGGAAAACAGAGAAAATCTTCGGCATTTTAAAATAAAGTAGGCTCCATATACCATTCCACAGTTAAAAAAGTAAAATTAGAGCAAAGACATTTTGTGCAAAACAGAAAACCTGGATATATAATGTTGAGCAAGACTGGTACAGAAAAAAGCATGTTAAAATGGAGATTATTTAAAATTACATTAAATGTTTGCTATTTTCTCCTAATTTTGAAAGAAACAAAATGTACTAGGGAACCTATAAGCAAACTCTTGAGTGGAAACTGATTTGTCTGCAGCCTCTTCTTTACTTCAAAAAATAATGTAACTTAACACTGCTCTTTTATATTTTTTTTAAACTTAAACTCCAAAGATCAACTTAAAAGCCATCCAAATGTTTTAAAGTTTTTATCATGCAAAGGTATAGAAACAAAACACAGACACATTATGAAGGTCATCAGTCTCTTTTAATGGGGGAACTGTATATTTCAATCTTGTTTAGATTAGTACAAAACCAACCAACCACCCGACACAAACAAGTGTAAAATATATTTGATCTTGATTCAAGAAAAATGGGTCTCCAATTTCAACTGAGGGCAAAGAAGATGTAGTCCGTATTTTAATAATCCATATTTATTGTAAAAATACAACTTTCAGCAAGTCCATATACATTTAACAAGCTTCTGCCCACAAGCATATTACTAGAAATTCTAAAAATGTGAAGTGTGAACTTCAGTTATTTCCCTTGGAGACATTACAAAATTAGAAAAACTAGGTGTGGAAAGAATTAATAAAGATCCAAAAGCCTTAAGCCTTAATGAAAAAAAAAATCTAGTAATAACTAGTACATGTGGTAGTTAGTCAACACAATTGCAAAAATATCTTTTATTATCAGAGTGAACTGTTGACTATATTGACAGAAGAAAACACAGTTTCACGTACTTATTCGTCTTAAATAATGACCTTTAGAATAAGTTCTTTTGACACCTTTTTTCCTGGGAGGTAAGACCCATTTTTAGAATGCTTACTGACAGCACTAAAGAACATTTTTGTTAGTCAAACCAGCTGATACATCTTCAATTTTATTGGTATCATACCAACTGTATAGTTAACTGGTGACATGCTAAATAACTGGTGAGGAACTAACAGATTTCTGAAATACATGCTTATGACACAAAAGAGGACCTGAGGAAATTATTCGTTTTCTAAGAGAAAGGACAACAGCACATTCACTCTCCCACTGTATAGAAAAATCCTAACAAAACACATTTTGGACATCTAGTATTTAATATCCTGTGCTACAGAGCATTATTAGGTATTTCAACTGATAAACTTAAAATATTCTGCCATGCCATAAAATACATACTTGTACTTCTGAAAGAAGTTTGGAGCTTCAAAAAGTTTGGACCACTCTGCCTTACTCAGCAAAATTTCATCTGTGATAGCAAGACCTAAATTATAAANACCTAAAATAAAAAAAAAAAAAAAAAAATTAAACTTTTTTTTTTTTAAATACAGTTCAGTACCCAGAGGGAAAACAGTTTATTAACTTAGCAAAGGCTACTACAAATTATTTCCTTTGTTCAAATTCAGAGCAATTTATCTACAAGCTTTATAGTCCAGGCATACTTTAAGTGGTCATTAGTTACACAAATCATATAATTACAGAAACCTCAATAAAGTCTGTATAGAAATGCACATTTAATTCTCAAACTGATGATTTTTGTTCTGCAGTGTAACACCACTCAATTTTACCTTTTGTATATGGAACAGTAACTACTCAATTGGAAGAGCAAAGAGATCTTTTGCCTTACATTATTTGAATCACCCCTCGTGCAAGGCATTGAAGGCAAAGAAACAGTGAGACAATAAGGTACTGCTCTGTCTGAGAGCGCTACAGGTTGTTGCTCCCTGCATCAAATCTACTTCTTGCTTTGATAACATTTTATCTGCTATAATTAAATTATAATTTAAATCCAGAGGACTCATCTTTGAGCAAGTGTATTTTCTTTTATTAGCCCTAGAAACAGGTATCAACTGGAATTACTATGCTCATCTTCCATGTGGCATGACACAACTAACATCACTAAAATAAGTTAATAAAGTTAATGATTAGTTCTAATTTTCAGAGCACAAGGCATTATACTCAATTACCCTCAGTTTCTAAGAAAGTGAGGGTAATTGAGTATAATTAAGAGTGAGGAGACACTGCAGAAGTGTCCACTAAGTTTGCAACTTTAAGCATTTTTAAGCCTAATGGGCCAAACTCTGTCACCCTCAAAAAAGTCTCATATCAATAAGTTACTAAACATCCACCCACATCCCCCTCACAAAGCATACCCACAGTTGAACTATTTTAAATCTGTCTGAAAAGATTTAGAACAAGAGAGTAAGACAATACTTACCTTGTTTAAATTCCTCAACCATGACCATCCGTGTGGAAACGGACACATTGTACGTAGAGTTCTGCTGTGGGTATGCTGGTGTAATTATAGGCATAAGATGGTACCTATCACTGGGGTTTACCTACATATAACAACAGCCAATCAGTTTTCTTCAAGTATACACATCAGTTAACAAATTTGGATTTCTCCCTTTACTACAACCAAGTCTTAAGTTCTACGAGACCCTACTTTGCAGACCAAGAGTTCAGAGTAAGTTTAGAAAACAAGGATAATGCTTTCACAAAGGACATGATTCTGAACCAGTGGTGTGGGAGGGCAGTAACCTGTTAGCACATCAAAATCAACTTGCAGGTATTTCTGAGTTCAGAAATACCAACTGAACAGAATAATTTCCCTCTTTTATAGAAATCAGTTTGTGATCACATGAAAACAAGGATACCTCATCACCATACGAGCACCTTCTGCAGTATGTGTTCAGACATCGCAAAAGTTATTTTATACTTTATTTCTGTAACCCTACTGAAAATTAAGAGCCATTTTAAGAAAAGAGGCTCTAGGCAACCTGATAGAAGCATCACTTGCATTAACATATCATTTATTAAACAGCACATAGGGTAACAAAAAAGAAGGGACACAACATACACACAAAAATAAATTAAAAAAACCCCTATCATTAGGGTAGCAAACTTGTAGAAGGTAAGTAAAAGGTAAACCCATCATTAACTTAGCCCACTTTGATTAGCCACAAACAGTACCCATCACAGACTGACCTCAAACCCCCTATCTCAGGAATAACAGACTCAAGAACACATTTTCAACTGTCTCACATATTTAAATGTGAAATTTTGTCAACCAGAAAAAGATTTGAAATACAAAAGGGCATACAACTCAAACTTTGATGCTTATGCTACTCACAAAAAAAAAAAAAAAATTAAACATCAACTACTCTGATTGCCAAAACAGCATCGAACACACTTATGCTACACCGTCCTGAAATCTCAGAATGTGAGCCATGCATCTGCTGCAAGCTGTTTAATGGACTGCCTCAAGGATATTAATGTCCAATGTCCTTAGTGTAAGTGCTAAAATGCTATAAATACACAAAGCAACTAGAAGACTTCAAATTACGATCTTCCTCTGTTCAAGATGAAAACACATTGCTACAACTCTAAGGAACCAAACCAATCCAGCTGTGACTGTTGTACTGAAATTCAAGTTACTTACAAAAGTTAATAGGTTTAAAGTCATATGCAAACCATTTTAAGATTAGTGATTTTTATAAAAATGCATTAAGGCATAGATCTAATTATGCTTAACTTTTATTACGATCACTTATTGCAAAAGTTGATAAGAAAAGGTACACTGTTCAGCAAGTGTGCTTCAAATGGTCAGTTCAGAAAATTAGGGTAACTTTGTTGCATACTCAGGAAAAGTAGAGGTTACCTATGAAGAAGATATTAACACCACAATAGTAAGTTTACTAAACCCAAAACGAAGTTCACCTAGCATTTTTTAAGCAACCAAATTTATTGCACAGTGTGACTTAGAGGGGAAAAAATAACACACTAACCCTTGGGTCCCATACAGGCAAATTAAGATTGCATTCTTCTGGTTGTTTCAATAGCACTGGATTTGGCCATTCCCTGTTCAAAAAGATTGTAGCACTGAATAAGACTATTGGATACAATATGTATGTTCAACAAACAATACTTTTGAATGTGATCCTTCTTAACTCTGTTTTCAATGTAAAGCACCATTTCCTCAAGACTGGGTTGGTCTATTTGGTGTTGTTTAAATAAGCTGTATTACTGAACAACAATACTGCTACTATTAGCTTCTCCAGGACAACAGAACAATTAATTTTCTGTAATTTACAACTACTAGTTGAGGTAAATAAGTTAAATTTTTCTAAATTCTTCCTAAAATATACCAAAGAGAAATTCCTCTCCGAAGATTGACATTGGGTCCATCTTCAAGCTAGCTGTTTCATGCACAAACTACAGAAGAAACAGTCAGCACGATTATAGCATTGTAGCATCATTACAAACCATATGTACTAAAAGAAAATTATAATCAAGACAAAAAGAAACCATGTTGAATGAAACACTAAAAGTAACAGTTCTGTTCTGCAAGTCATCTTACCCCTCCAATTAAAGTTATCTTCCTATAGAGAAAAGTCAGTTAATCTCTTGAAATTTGTACACTAATGCTCCTATGCTATGCGTGTATAAAATGGGCATAAGTACAAGAAACACATTAAAAAGAGATTGCAACCAATTCCCCTCTATTAGTTTAATGTGGGAAAGTATTGCTTAGCACTACGTTCCTCAAGGATGCCATAAAGTCTACGAATTCAAGACAGTGAAAGTGTGCACATTATCTTCACATTAAGAAGAAAAGACACTACACTTGAAGTAAAGCAACACCTCAGTACAATGATTGTTAAAAATCTGTCAGTGTCTCCTGAAGACTGTAGGTATCCAGACATGGTCTTCCAAGGAAAATCGTATTCATTTGTAATCTGTGAAGTTCACTTGTTATCCCATTGATTCTAGATATACTTAGAATGTTCCCATCAGAGCTATTCAACCCATCTTTTTGAGGTAACTGGATCAAGAGTATAAAACTGTGTGTAATTCTGAAACACCTACCACTCCACACTGACAAGATTAAAAACCACATTTTTTACCAATGATCCTCCTAAATTGCATTTAAGCTATGTGCCTAAATCAGATACTGGCATACCTCCTTTACCCATTATCCCAGTATCCAAACGTTAAAAGATTTTAATTTTGGGGGCATCTGCTATTATTTTGCACTATATTGAGTATTTTTTCTGAAAATTAATGTTGAGTTACAACAAATACTTGAGAAAATTTTAATTAAGAACTCAATGGGTTTCGTTTGGATATTTTAAGACATGTTGAATGACTCATTGAAAATCTCAAGCGGACAACTTCCTGGTGGCAAGAACAATGCCTTCTAACAACTGTCTTAATCGGGTAACAGCTGAAAATAGTACCATAAAAACAGGACTAAAATTTAGTGTCTACAAACAATTTTATTTAAGTTTAATCTAAATTAAAAGCAAAAAAAAAGAAAAAAAACCCAAAACAACAACAAAAAAACATACCATTTAGAAAATACCAAGAAAAATTTATGTACAAGAGTTGATGCTATTGCATTTGGATAAAGCTGGCAAGTTCTTGCTACTAGCATAGCCCAGGAAACACCGCCAAGGAAACCTAGTATATTGGAATAGATGTTGTGGCCTGTGGATTGAGAAGAGACAAAAAAGATCTATCAGCAACCAATAAGAGGTAATGAAAGCTTATCAAGTTTCGTAATAAAACAGCTTACGTTTTGCCCACAGTTTGATAGCTCTCAGTGTTAACCTGAAGTTGTCAATGTTTGGTACTAGATGCAGAATTTCATCGGTTACCCGGCAACCTGCAAAAGAAAGAATTCATTATGTCTGCTGCCTCCAAAGTTTTTTGCTTATTTATCCTCCCTGACCTTCAAAAAGCTATCATACTTTTTAGATCATCATGCTAGACACTCATTTATTAATCTGAGCCCTCTTGTTTTGAATTAGAAAGTATTTTCATTTGACTTTTTTTTTTTTTTACAGCAGCACTCAGACAATTCATGTGTGTATAACTACAGTTTCAGACTGGTACTTAATTTTTTGTTATTAATGAATGGCAGAAGTTGTTGAAGAAAGAAACAAGTTTCACCTCTACGTGAATACCTGCACAGTTTATCACAGAATGCACTGGCAAATTAAAAATGTATGATACCTAACAAACCAACAGAAAACCTGCTCGTCATAGGTTAGAGATTTGAATTTATAAGAATGGGATAAGAAGAATAGTTTTTAAACATGTGAGTTTTATCACTATTCTGATGGGATGTTTTCAGACTTAAGAATAACATTATAGATGGCAATATTAACTGCTTGATTTTTTTTTTTAGATCAAGAATAAGTAGTTCTTCATTGTTAACTGTTTGCAAGAAAAAAGTATTATCTAAGACCAGGGGCTTCTTTCAAAGAATAAGAGGAAAATATGAATTCTAGAGACTGCACCTATGTGTATAAGCAGCTGTGAATCTCAAACCATCAAGTTTTTAGCTTATAACAGAAATTAGTGATGTCTCACATGCTCGTCTCCCCTGCCAAGCTGCATCCAAATTGAAACTCCTACCATCCTGTACACAAGTCATCACATTTTAAGCTATGGTACTCTACAGAAGTTAAGGTTACAAGTTAGTAAGCTAGTAAAGACCTATCTGACAAGCATTTTGGTATCTCCCATTTATCACTGCAGGAATTTCATGTACATTTATGCACATTGAAACACATACAAATTAATAAACAAACACAAACTACAGAAATACATAGTGCTTCACACAAGAGTCTTGCAAGATATATATAAAAATGGCTACAAACTTACTTGTAGATATGAAGTTGCCGCTTTTCAAGTCAAGTCCACAACTACTGTATTCAAGAACTTAGGATACTTATTTTAAGATTAGACAAGAAGTTAATGCACAAAACCGTACATACTTACCATTAAGACTTCGTATGCATCTAATGTCTAAGTTTTTAAGTAGGCTGTCATCTCGTAGGTCTAAGTCTTCAGGAATAGTTTGCAGAGCTAATCTTGCAAACAAAATGTCAATCTTAAAAAGCCAAAAGAGACAAGACATTAGAAAACTGTTCTTTCTTCTGCAGAATTAATTCTGTAACTCATTTTCATCAAGTTTACTAATAATAACAGTAAGTCTTCCTAGTTCAAAGAATCCCTTTAAATAATATATATTAACATGCTTCAGAGACATTAAAAGAAACTTCATATGCTTCACCTATCTTTTGGCTCCCTTTCCAAGAGGATAAAACACACATTGAGACTTACATAGAACCAGTAGAAACACAAAAGCTATATTGACTGGTTTTATGCAATTAAAAGTCATTTGCAGACAAGCATCACTTCTAAGTCCAGAATATCAAAATCTACCACATCAGAGTAAGCCATGAAAACATAATCCTAGTTTTAACCTAAATATTCTCAAATATTCCAGAGAAGAATTTTAGAGAAGACTGAAGGGAGACCTCACTACAGTCTTCAACATCCTCATGACATGAAGAGGAGGAGCAGGTACAGATCTCTTTATTCTCATGACCAGTGACAGAACCCAAGGAAACAACATGACAATGAGTCAGGGGACGTTTAGGTTAGGTATCAGGGAAAGTTTTCCACCCAGAGGGTGGTTGGACACTGAACAGGTTTCCCAGGGAAGTGGTCACAGCACAGAGCCTGATGGAGTTCAAGAAGAGTTTAGTCAATATTCCAAGGCATATGGTGTGATTTTTGGAGTGTCCTGTGCAGGGTCAGGAGTTGGACTTGATGACCCCTACGGGTCCCTTCCAACTCAGCGTATTCTGTGATTCTATGAAAATTACCACTGAATTACTGAAAAAGTAATCTAGCCCTGTAAAGCACATATAGAACTATTTGCCTCTATACAGGACCAGTATCTATGAAAGTCTACATATCTGATTACAGAAAGCAATGGTCTGAAAATTCAGCAAGCTGATGAGCAAGTTTATGCATTCTGAAATTATGTCTAACTTTTTTGCTACTTCTGCAATATTTATTATAGCAGCTTTTCTAGGCCAAGAACATCCAAAATACTATTCAGCATTGAGCCACAGTTTTACACTGCTCCACACACAAGGACACTGCACAGAGTGGAGAAGTCAGTTTGCCTTGCCATCAATCAGTTGATGGCAATATGGAGTGCCTATACGCAGTCTGTCTGGTAGGCAGCAAGGGCACTTCACCAGATGAGGCTTTTAATCATAAACTGGTATCACCTGACCTACAAGACAATGAGATATCGTCTTGTTGCACCAAGAACAAAACTGGTTTACTTACATTAAAATTATTTCAGATAAAATGAAGCTGAAGATACCTCAGACTCTTTGCACATACTGAAAACCTTGCATCTATTTTAAACTATGAAGCACTTCTCTGCAGAAAAGTAATTTCTAAAGTATTCAGTGCATTTTTTATTTTAAAGTCCTTTACAGATGGTCTTATCTGTACTACAAGAAGTTTGTTCTTATGGCAAGAGTACTACTTTTCAATGTAAAACAAGTTCAAAGTTAACTTCAGCTTAAATTTCTGCTCTGACCTCTAGAAGGTCTAGGACCTCTAAAGATTCAAAGTTCATTGACAATATAAGGATTTTTGAAATAAAGAAATTAATAGTCTGTTTTATGTAACTGGGTGACAAGGGGGAGGCAATCAGTATTCTACATGAAGGGGGAAAAAAAAAAAAAATCAAGAAGGCTGTTGCTTAATTTTAAGCAAGAACATAAAATTCATATGTAAAATCTGGTATTGTAAAGAACTGCTGAAGTTTTACTAAAATGATCATCACAAAACTAAAGTCCTTTATCCCCTATTTTAACTCCTGACACACTTTGCCTGGATTAGCAAAAGGAAAATTAAATTAAAATCTTTTTATACTGACAAAACTGGGCACAAACACAGCCATCAGAAATGGTGGCCCAACACCACTTTGATACATGAAGAGTGGGCTTAATATAAGACAGTGTTCAAGATTAGAGAACTCTCATGCAAAGTCAGCAACATAAGTCTCAGTCATAAACTTAAGCCCATCAAAGCTCACCGCTAATTACTACATTGGAATAAGATACCACTTCTTTTAGAGCAAACAGTCCTTTTTTTCCCCCCCTTCTCTTTAAGCTATTTTGAAGTTCACTTTTTAAATAGGAGAGAAAACACTGGCTTGAATGTAAATAATGGCTGGTGGGGAGGGGGAACCATATAAAAACCAAACTTACCAGAGGACAGTTAGGGAAAGTTTCAACATTGAGAATGAATATGTAAGCCATGTAAACAGAAAATAGACTTGCCAGAAAAATGTTCTTAATACCCAACTGTATGACAGTATTAAAATGGCTGACACAGACGCAAAAATTACAGGCTAGGTTACTGCAGAGTATCACATTTCCCTGCACATCACTTTCATTGGGAGAATAACATCCCTCTGCTTAAGTGTCAACTGACACAAATGTCAGTGAAAAGACAAATTGTATTTATGAGCCCAAGGGGGGGAGTTAATCTTCCCAACACAAAAATTGCCAGTACTCTAACTAAAAGACCACTATAACTGCAAGGAAGAATTTAACTCAGTGTAAGAGGGAAGGAACAGTCCAATGTTGTGTACGATACTACTCCATGTCATTTGCCAGAAGATTAGCGTGGGAATTCTTTCCCCACTATAAAGTACTCTTCTTATGCCCACCAGTTACTGGCTGATGTAATCCAACTACAAGTCTGATGAACTGTGCATATGAACAGTCCATATATTTTTGTCTTGTCTCCAAGAGATGAACAGGTTGACTATGGTCTGAGAACCATTAGGAGAGCATATTTTGAAAGCACCATTCCTGTTTTCTTAGAAAAAAAATAAGCAAGTTCGGTGCTCCATAACAGCTGATCAATCAGGCTTACAGGCACCAAGACCATTGCTTTGGTCATGTGTTTACAGACACAAAGAGATCAAGACAAAGAGGATACCCAGCTAGTCTTCAGCAGTGTATTTCTGAGAACTAAAGACCACAACCTCCTATAACGTAAGATACTAAAGCATATCTTCCATCCTTAGACAATTAATCATTAGCAACCAAAAAATCATTGAGGCCACATTATGAATATAACTTCTATTCAATATTCAGTCTAAATAACACCAGTAATGATACGCTACAGGTCAGTAACTAATCAGTACAAGTGGGCAGCAGTGCCAAAAAAACACAGAGTGATACTTTGCATACAGTTAAGTCCATCAAGAAAAACTTCTTTAAGCCTTAAATATCCATTTTAAATTAAATAACTGAGGATTGTTGTCAAGGTCTTATGTATGAACCCAAGAAAGTCACTTAAACAGCATTCATATTAATGAATAATAATGAATGAGTTAGAAAGATCTTAAAAACTTTCTTTTAACTATGTTCTACCAAAACAAATTAAAATATGATCTTTACCTCTATTCCATCAAAACAAAGTTTAATAACTGGGACAAAAGCTTCTTCAACAGCCTAGGGGAAAAGAAATTGTATTTTAAGTATAAAGAATATTTATAAACAATAGCTACCAGGTTTAAACAATTATAATGAAATACTATTTATACGTATTCTTTTCAGCAACTTCTTTCTCTGCCTTTGAGAATTTATGCACTAAGAACTAATCTATTATATACTGCAGCTGTCTAGAAGTTAATTATAATTCAAACTTGTACCAACCAGCTCCAATGATGTTACCTTAGGGTCTAACCCTCTTTCTCCTGTACATACAGGACATGATCAAGCATCTTTTACTCCTCACAGGTATCTCTGAGTATTCCAGGACCAAGCTATGGGGATTCTTACTCTAAAAGGCCTCTTATTTCTGTTTCTACAGTCAGTATTTTATGATAAATGATGAGATAACTGTGTTAGCTATGCAGTCCACCTTGAGATGGGCTCAGTTGGTTAGAGAATGGTGCTAATAACACCAAAGTCACGTGTTCGATCCCCATATGGGCCATTTGCTAAAGAGCTGGACTTGTTGATCCTTGTGGGTCCCTTCCAACTCAGCATATTCTGTGATTCTGCCACTTCACCTAAACCAGCTGCAAATCACCTGTCTCCAGAGCTCAAGCATCTTTTCTAAACATTCGTGATGAAAACCCAGAACTTCACAGCTACTCTGCCATCAGCTATGCATACCAATTTGCTGAACTGAGCATCTGAACTAAGTGCAGATCTGCAGTATATTGCTTTTGTAGAAGCAAAGAACACTGCCCACCTGTGAATAAGAAATACTATGAGCAGCTGGAGCATAAACTGTCCCAAGAGTGTTTCAGTTCTTAGCAAGAAGAGGAGACAACACTACTGTATATGCCTAACCTTAGTTAATATTGCCTTAATGTTACTAGTTGGCAGGATGGATCCTAAGCAAAACATCAATTCAGATCAGTATCAATTCATAAGTCTCTCAGGTCACTAGAGCAACCACTAAGAAAGTCTATCTTTCTATCTTTAGATAGAAATATACAAACTCTCTTAGCACTAGCTGGAATGATTTAAAAGTGTTATGACTCCCTACATCACTGCTGAGCTACACTGAATAGCATACATACTTTGCTGCTAAATCAACTATATTACCTGGAGTTACAGTTCACAGCAAAGTTGAATGGAAATCTGAAAACCTGAATCCTCTCAATTATAGCATATAGATTTAAGGACTATTAAAAGTGTTCAGATACTAAAGCATTCAAAACAGTTGTTTCATTGCATATAGTATTGCCACCGGCTGTTTACACTACCCTGTTAGTTACAAACTATAGGACACAAAGTGGAAAAATGTTGCAGACAGTTCCACTTATTTTATGAGAGCAGAACTAAACTAAAAAAAGACTTGCCAGCAACTATCTTCCTTCATCTAAGAAGAAAAACAAAATACAGAAAACAAAAAAACACCAAGAATTGCAGCACAGAAAACTTTCTCTGAGACAATATTGAAATTATTAAAGCTCCCACCAGCTAACCTAGCAAGGCTTGTCATTTAGGTATAGCAGAAACAAAACACTCTGTATATTACTGTCTTCCACTACTACAAGGAAAACCTTAATTTTTAGCATGTAAAAATCTTGCATAACAATCTAATAGTGGCACACTAAAAATATAACTTCCCTTTCCAAATGCACAGGTGACAGCCAATATAAAGAACTTAGTTAGTATCAACAACTAACTGTTCATATAATCATGAAATTATAAGAAACTAGCATAAAACCTTCAATAAAAACACACAAGTTTGGTCCTGAGCCTCTTTAGGCTAACACATTGGCATCTGCCTGCTGCTAGAGAATAATCAGAAATTTTTCCATATTAACATAAATGCTAGGAAATAGTTCTGCCATCCAGATTTTTAAATGAATGTGTCTATTAAGTGAGAGTAAAGAAAATTTGGAAGCATCTCTATTTCCACTGTGGCAATAGGCTTTCAAGTCTTAATACTAAAGTTAGAGTTACTTATTTAATGCATCATCTTTCACTGTTGACTTTTCCACATCCTCAGGGCAGCGCACTGTATCAGGCATTTCACATACCCTCAGATCTTTCACTTCTTCTTGTTGTTTTAACTTTTCATAAAATGATGTGAAAAAATCACTTCTTTCAACATGTCTTGGTGCAACACACAGGGCATCAATATCAGCACCTGAAATTGTTAATTAGCACAAGTAAATCAAGCAACACTTCACATGCATGGAATGCCAGCAATAGACAATTTTTGTGGGGGTTTTTTTGGATTTTTTTTTAATTAAAAGGGAATATTTAGTTTCTACTCATGTGGAATGGCTTTTCTTTAGAAATACTAAGTCAAACTGAATGAAAAAAAGTTCATGGCCATTAAACATACTGAACACGTATATGCTCTCATTTCAATTCTAGAACGTGTGGTAATTTTCAAAGAGTAAAACACTAAGTTATTCTAGAATCTAAGTACACAGGTTTTCCCCTCTTTTTAAATACTTTCCAACCTTTTTGTCTGTTTCTCAATCCATGACAAAAACATAATATAGGAATATATTTGTTTTATTTAGAGTGAAGACCATATGATTGGCCAAAAAAAGGAAGAAATACAACACCACCTGAAAAGACAGCAAGATCATTCATTAGCTCAACCACAAAGATTTTTACCATAGAAGTAACACTTACCTTTTGTATGAACCCCTAATCTATAGGATCCAAATGTAAAAATTTTTCCTCCAACATTTTCTATTACAGACTGTGGAAGATTCTAAACAGAGCAAATAAAGTTGGTTATTTTACCTTCACAAGTTGTAACAACACATATAATTTATTTTAAAATAGAGTAAAAATATTCCACAAAAATTATTCTGCTTAACCACTGATATAATTAACTCAGTATTTCCAGAAAAGGCTGAGGTATGTTTGCCACTTGGGAACCACCTGTAGCATCTCAACTACATTACGCATTACTGCCTCAAACCTGGTAATTGTTCCACCAATTCTACACTTCAGGTGGAACAGCTTTATAATATTACAGAGGTCAAACACATTTTGCTTCACTCGAGCATTTTACACTGACTCAGAAGTTGATGATGGATTCCAATTTAGAGCAAACCGAAAATATTACCTACAGAATCAGTGTTTATTAAGTTACTTTCAAAGACATCCATACCATATATAGTCCTTAAATAAATGAAATTTGGCAGTTGGGAGAGATACTTTATGCTCAAATTGTTCAGGTACATCTACTATGGCCTGCCCGAGAGGTGGTGGATTCACCATCCCTGAAGGTTTTTAAACTGAGATTGGACATGGCACTGAGTGCCATGACCTAGTAAACAGACTGGAGTTGGACCAAGGGTTGGACTCGATCTCAGAGGTCTTTTCCAATCCAATCGATTCTATGATTCTATAGATATGTATCATCTATAAAAACCTGTTGAATCCACAGTACTGTGGGCAAAGAGTTAGTTATCCTCTCATAGCAGGATACAATGCTACATTCTGAAACCCTACATGAATGGTTACACAGCAGATTAAATAAATTGAAAATTGTTCTTTGCAATGTATATTGGATCAACTTAAGTAGCTTCCAATCTTACACCAGTCATGATACTCCCACTACTTTGTTTTCAAGGATCAAGATGTATATAGCAAGGCCGTCCCTGCCCATAATCTTCAAAAGTACACAGAATAAATGCAATCCTAAATATGCTCAAAGTAAAACAGCTTATACTCCTTAAAAAAAAAAAGCCACTTTTTTGCAAGCCTATAATCACTCAAAAAAGTGTGTGGGGGGGTAGGAGTTACTATAACCTGGCAAAAACACTACCAGCATTATTAGGCTACAAAAGTAACATTACAGGAGTCACATTCAAGAAAAAAAACCATAGGTCATAAAGATGCAGGGAGTAAATTTTAAAATCCAGCACTGCTTCATAAAGCTAAACAATATCAGCAAGAAATTAATACAGTACTATATGCATGAATTTTGACAGAAGTCAAGGTACATCTATCAGTTTCTTTCTTTGACAAAATTCCTCTTTTAAAGGCCGATGCTGTCTGGTAACAAAAGAAGCTACAGAGAGATGGCATTTGTTTTAAGATTTGTTCCATTAATACTAAGAACATATTTTGGTATTATCTTCCTACAGCATTCTTAGAATCACAGTATGAGCAATTCCATGTAAAATACGTCCATACCTTGCTTTCACTGATTTCCCGTATCCATTCCTTTACCAAGTTATTCAATTTTCCCAAAATTAGAATCCTATTGATAAAACAGCAAAATCAAAGGTCATGAACTTAGACCAAACTAGTAATAATTTTTAAGACCTTGATTATCACTACACAGTAAGTCAACTATAGTAAAACTGCAGCTGTAACTTACAGATCTTTTTATATATACACTGATATAGTCACCAATACAGCATTCCCACTCTATTTCCCCCTTTAAATATATTTGAGCAATTTAAACTCAAAAAAAATGCAAGCATGAAAGGCATGCACACATTTTAGATATATGAACTCTACTCATTTTCAAAATAAAATCCTTATTCATGTAACACGTGCATCTAAGAGAACAATGTGAAGCAGTACTGAGGACAAAAACAACTTTCAAAAGCTTAATAAGTATATGGTCCACTATGACAAAACAGAAATGAAGAGGGGAAAAATGCAAGCCAGCCTCTAAAATTTAAAGGTCATTTTAATTCCTTTCTGTGTTTTGAATTACGTCTCTTAAGGTGTGAAAAATAGAGCCTACAATCCCACTAGGTTTTTAAGAAAGCACTTGAAAGAACACAAACATGCCTGGGGTTCAGTAGTCAATTACATGAACCTCAAAACAGGAAAAATCCAGTGTTAACTCACCTGCGTTGCAGCTCTTCTTCCTCTTCAAATACACCATAAGGTTTTAGGGTTTCAATTAATTTCTGGGTAAGCATGCAGTCAGACTCCTTGGGGGCAGCTAAACTGATAGGTGAGGTAATGCCATAATGCTTCTGTAGTTGTTGTGTTTGTGATCCCTGGGTTGTAACAGGACTAATAAAGGCAATTAAATAAAGTTACTGACAGAAACAAAACAAAAATAATTTACTTTTTCTCATCAGAGTAACTAACAAGAAATAGATAATAAATAAAAAGTTAGGTAATTCTGTTGGTGTCCTCAATAGCACAGATTTAACACAGATTGATTTGGGATATAAATGCTAACACTAGACCTTTCTCCAACTCTTAATACTGATTGCAGGGTTACAAGTAGCTATGAGCCATTTTCTTTTATATCAGCTGACTGCACGCCCTCAAAACATTCACTTAAGTAAGGAGGCTTTAGCCTATTTGGAGCCCATCAGTCCTGGAGATTGGTTTCAAGTTGACTTCTCTGCTGGCTACCATAACTTGGTCAGTTAGACAAACCACAACAGCTCAACCTATGCTGGCAATATCACACATAGCCTTGCTTCATGGGAAGCTGGGTGAAGGTGCTTTTTTAATTCACATTATGCATTAACATTTTTTCCTGATTTTTTTTTCATTCTATTAAGGCAAAAACTTTATCTTCAGCATAGACTTCTTAGACTTTCATAAAGTCTGAAGCAAAGAGAACCCTTAATGTCACAAAATCAAGTTGACAGTATAAATGAAAGTCCCACTCTTGGCAGACTGTATGTTGCTGTAATATCAGTCTTTTATAGATATTATATAATATTTCTATTATACAAAATGAGAAATATTTTTATCAGGCTAACCATGTACTACATGTGGAAAAAAAAAGTACAACTTCATTTTTACTATTCATAATTTGTCACCATCATCTCAGGATTTCATTCTTCATTTTCCTAAAGAATGCCTGAACTTAAAATTGATGGGAATCAACAAAACATGATATAAATTTGCCATAAGTTAAATCCATTCTAAAACAATTCTAAGTACTATAATTTGTTCACAGTCAAGAATTCAGTTGCAATGCAAGCTTCTCACAAAGCAAGTTCTAGCACACCTGTTCCTTTGCTCATTAGCAAACCCCACACACATCAGGAAAAATATGCTAAAAAAGTGTACATTAAAAAAAAAATTAAACCCCAAGTAATCATGGGGAGTGGGGCAACATATAGGAATATTATTTGTTATTTTTTCCTGCAGCTATGAGCTTTTATTTACCTAATGAAGAATTTGATAGCAACTACACAAATCATACAGACCTTAGGACTTTGGGCATCAATGAAAACATTTTTTAAAAAGTTGTTCAGAATTGTATAAAACAGTCATTCAAATTAAGGACAGTGGAAGCCACTAAAACATTTTCTCTATCTAACAACATTTTAAGAATATCAACACAAATAGTAGCTTCAGCCACTTTGCTGCTTCTAAAAAAAAGCAGTCAGAAAATAAATCTCAATATATAAACATCCTTTGGATATCTTTAATATTTTCATTTATACCACAAAGCAAGTACTTAAATTTGAACTACAGTTTTTCCCCTTTTGCCAACTACTAATACGAAAAAACACTGCTATTTAAGATTTTTCGGTTTACTTTTACAGGTTTTTAAAGCAGTGATACAAAGCAATCAATATTTAGCATTTTGTAACCTAAAGGTCTGACTACAATTTTCATCTATTCATAGCAAGAAACTGTATCCATTTCAACAGCTATTAGACTTCATTAAAAAGGCTGGTAAAACACAGCCTGGCAGACCCTGTTACTAGATTGCAAAAAAGACTCAACATCACTCAAAACCAGATTCTGTGAAGATTACTTAAGTCAGCAATACTGACAGTGACCTCTGTCTTCCAACTTCTTTTAAGGGCCATAATTCACTAATTCAAGAACTAAGTTTTACACACAATCCTGGCAGTGCAATGTGCAGGTCTGCCTCCATAAAACACCACGCTGCCAGGACTTAAACCGCTACAGGACCACTAGAGCATGGTAACAGGGCACAGGCAAGCTTTGAAATGGTTCACTCAATGAGAGCTTTAAATCATTCACTAGATATACATCTTTGGGAACTGTAACATAAAACCAGCTACAGTTCTTACATTTAATTTGAGACACATCTACTTTTTCCTAAAACCATGAAGATCACACTCATACTCCAGTATCTTCTCTCTTGGTACGACTTACGGACAATGTAGTTTTAATCTGTGACACATGCACAGAACAGCTTAAAATACTGCATTTGTTCAAAGAGAAAGGTGAAAAGACAGGAATAATATTAGTGCTAACCTTGCACCCCAGAGGATAAGAGATGTTAAAGCCTCCTTTGGGGGGTCAATACCTTGATGGTATGTCACATCTGCTGGTCACTGAAGTTAAGCAGTAACAAAAACCAGAGTATTAAACAGCAACTGGAAGTCTCACTCCAGCCACTCAATCTTGACAACAGCAGAGGCAGACTTGGTAGACCTCATCAAGGTCTGACACAACTGAATGTATGTTTAGGGCTTGTTTCTTTTTCTAAAAAATTAAATCAAACAGTAATCGAAAACCCAAACAACAACAAAATAAACCTTAATATTTTCTTTTTAAGATCACAAAGAAAATTAAGATACAGTTTGAGGCTTTTTGATTTGTTTCTAGTCAACCACATATAAACATCAAGACTTTATTCTCACTCTGCAATGAATATGAGCTGTCAATTGCACAAATATAAATGCAGAGTTATATTTAACATGCTATTGTAGCTCTGGTTTAACCTGGCTTTTTAAAGAACATATACTGATAATTCAAACCATCTGCCAATTCAGCAGTAGCTACAATGGATTAGTTCTAAAGTGTTATGATCTGGTATTTCATATGCCAATATTAATTAATCACTTCTCTAATAAATGCACTTGTACTTCTTCCCCAAATAAAAACCACAAACAGACACAAAGCTCTGATCTGTGCTAAACTGACAGCAGTACAACTGAACAACTTGTTATTCAGAATGCAGTTTTAGTAGGCAGTATCTTCTTATGTTGTTATCAATAACTACCAAATTAAAAAGAGCAGACCCTGGCAATACTGAACTGCTAAATCCCATCTTAATTAGTGTGCAAAAGTGGAAGAAAAAAAAAATAAATAAACCTTGAAACAGGCTTTACACTTTCTAGAGGATACACCTTTAAACTCCTTTAAATGGAAGTGACTACAAGTTCTAAGGTAGAAGTGGGGTTTACAATGCATCTTCTAAAGACCAGGTTATAGCCTGAACACATCCATGTAAACAGAACAGACTCAAGAGCAAATGCAGGTAACATTGTCCTATATGCAACCAAGATTTGGAGACAAATTTGATGTTCTGAACAATTGGGGTTTTTACAGCATGGGAATGTTTCTCCATCCTCAGAAGAAACAACAATCCTGTCAAAAACTCCTTTTTAAGGAAACCTCTATATTTAACCCAAACTCCTGTCCTCACTTGCGAACTCCTGTCTTTCTAAACTCTTGTTCCTCTTCACTCCCAGTATTCTATCCCAGTTGTAATATTTTTATAGTCTCGTCCAAGTTAAGATTTGCCATTTCTTACCACACACAAAATACAGTTGCAACTAGAACCACACTATCTACACATAATGCTCCTGAACTTTGGGATACTTCACAAAAAAAAAAAAAAAGATTATAAAAACAACCGAAATCTTAAAAACACACAGCCTAAATAAATCATAAGAGTTTAAATCTCACCATTTCAAACTTGTCCAGATACCAACAGAAAATACACAGCTTAAGGAATCTGAATGACTACCCTCACTTCTGTATTTGCCTCTACTGATCACCTCAGTAAAATTTATTTCTTCTTCTTTACTGTTGTAAGACACCAAAGTCAGATTCCTTAATGGCTTATTAACCATCTGGCCATCACACCAAATGGTTAATAAACTGAAGCGAAATTCACAGAGCTCAAGGTGCACTGTGCCCAATTTCAGAAAACGTCTGTTCAGGAGTTTCGTTTACTTCTTTTAAAGTTTCCCCCAACAATTGTTGTTGGCTAGACTTTGCGAACGAAGATTTTGGGATAAGCCTGCGCAATGGATTTTTTAGGTGAGGCACAGTGTGCGCGGAACTGGCCCCACCCCCTTTACTCCTGAGGTTCAGTTGCCATGGCCGAGCAGCTCGGACGGTGACAGCAAGGTCCTCAAGATTCGAACTGGTGTCCTCAGAGGAGGAGCCGGCTCCAGAGGCAGTGACTTACACCACTCGGCCAACGCCAGCCACTCCCCCAAAAATAACTGACTGGCAATTTCTGATTGAAATTTCTAGCCTGATGCTAACACTATCACTCCACACAGAGTTTCAAAAATCCAGGCAGAAAACCTTAGCAATGCCTGTGCAAATCAGTTACTGGGAAATAAGTTTTTAACTTGTTAAGGCAATCCAGTTGTCCCACCTGAACAAAAGTTTTAATACCTAGCAGAAAATCACTGGAACATTTAGACCATGAATCAGGTTTTCAACTGTCAGTATGAGATGTCCAAGACACAAAAAACTGATCTGAACACGGGTATGGGAGCAACAACAGGCAATTGACCTATAGAAGAGATCCACCTATGGCAAAAGGAAGATCATTCAAACACGTCCTGCTAATCTGAGCTCTCTGGCTCTTTTTTTGCAGAGAATAGTGAAAGCAGTATGTTAAACACAAATCCATCCACAACATTCTTACTAACACCAGTTTCAAGAGAAATTTCTCGAGTTTAAAGAAAGTGCTACTGAACTGTACAGGCAGCACTTGAACTAAAAAAAGTATTTTCATTGCTACTCTGGAGACAAAAAACTCAAGAGGCAGCAATTTAAGAAATCAAAAGATAACAGAAGTATAAAACCAAGAACTAGGAATCACAAAAAGTACTTCACTGTAAGAGATTTGTCTTACCAGTGAAATCTATTCAGCTCTAAATAACTGGGATTCCAAGTTCTGTGAAGTACCTCTACATTAACAGGTATAAACTCAGTCTTTTAGAAGTCTATTAGAAGACTGAAAGCTACTGCAAAACCATACATCCTTGCCAACTCATTCCTCTGTACTGCATCAAACAAATTAATCCTCAGCAGAGTTTATATTAATTGTTCATGATTAAGAAAGCTATCACTTTATATTAAGGCAACTATTCTTCTAAAGTTGAACCTATACTTTGAGAAGTTAAAAATAATTTAATTCTTACCTAACAGCCTATAAAAATCTGAGCTCTCTCTGATCAGAAACACCATTTATCCACTCCCATTTGGTACAAGTAATTTTAAATACAGTGCTGTACTTCTGGCATTCAAGTCACTAATTCAGTCAAGAAAACATCACTTTGCATATGTTTAAAGTAAAGTTCAGTAAAGAAAACATGAAAAGTCTTACTTCAGAAGTGAGACTTGACTGTCTACAATAAAAACTGGAAAAAATAGTTATTATGTTCCAAAACTAACACAGAAGTTACCAATACTAAAAATACTTAAAATTCAGACTACTTATAGCACTGTTAAATATTCAGATATATGACCCAGTGCATTTTCCACTTCTAGTTACAGAAAAAAACAAAAGAGAACCAAAAGTGTTTTGCAATGATTTCAGCAGATACAGAAGTTCAACAGCTTATCAAGAAAGATTCATGGTGCTTTTTCTCTATTTGGAGGGTCAGAAAGGCCCAGGTTACATAAAAAGACTACATCATCATTCACATAAATGTAGCTGCAGCTCCAGTGAGTCAGTAGTCTCTCTGCATAAATCCCAGACCCAACCAAAACATATGAACAGCTAAATGAGCTTCATTTTTCCCTAGAATCTTACATTTCACATAATGCATAGGAACATTCTGCACCTAATTGTTCACTAAAATGCATCTCTGTAAGGAGTGGAAGTAGTAATTTTGTTTCTAAACAGTTTTTTTAAAACAATTGAAAGTTAAAAGACTTTTTTCTCTGATGCAGCTGTTATCTCTTTGCACATGAGAATTGTAACAGTGTGTCTCAAGTTCCTAGGATAAATTTAGCAATTTTTTAAACATTAAAAGGCTTCTGCAAATGCCAGACATCAGCAGAACCTCAGTTTGCTCTCTTACAACTGATGTGTCAGGTACATAAAGAATCTGTTTGGTTTTATAGTTTCGTACCCTACTGTTAACAAGCAGAAATATACACACATTGTCAACTTTGCTGTACTCCTCTGGGAAACTGCGAACTTTCAAATTAAGAATAAGAACCTGGTCAGATGAGAGATAGGTTCTGTCTAGGTCTGTCAACTGAAAACACCACTCTTGAAAATGGAAGTTTAAAGAATGTATTGAAAGGTCAGGCCAGAACACAGATAAAAAAGGCAGTGTGACGGGGGGACATTTTTCATCTTGAAACTTGGGCAGTAACACATGGTTCTTCCACTCAAAAGATTATCATCCAAAAGTATGAAAGCATCAACTGGAAAGACTTATACAGAAAGTGAACTTCCTAAGTTGCCTTTTTTCCCCCCCTCCGAATTTAAGTTAGTGATATCACCTCATAAACTAAAGAATTAACATTATTAGCCTTTCAACTTACTGGCATTAAAATGTTCACTGTGAAGTCCTGACTGAATGATACAAAGTCACTAATTTCAAACTTACAAGTGACTGAACAAATGCTTAAACTGAAAAGCTTCGTTTTTGCTAACTACAATAAACCTTCTGTACTAGTTATGCCAAGTGATGTTTGTATTGAAAATAGTAATATATTACCACAAATATAACTATGTAACGTTATTTAAGAGTTTCTAGTTAAGGTATCATAAACATTTACATTAAGAAAAATGATCAAATCATTCCAAACTTTTCAAAGTTGAAGATCGCGATTATTACAGCTCATACAAGTAGCCCAAGCTTTTAAATGTTGTTACTAAGCATTTGGAATTTATGTAGTTACAACAAAATAAACTAAGAATGCAAACAAGCAGAATAAACACCCTCCTATTTTCCTGAGGCTGAACTGACTAGCCAGCTTCAAAACTGATTTCCAGTAACTTTTCATTGCCCTAATAAACATGTGCAAAACTTAAAAATACAAAAACACTGCAGCTTCATTATACAAGTCTTAGAACCTACTTGGAATTATTATTTTCCTTCCTGCATTCATCCACAGTCTTTTTCCTGCCTTAAACTCTTTCAGGTAAGTTTCTATTTTGTTATCTACTCCATGACTAACTCTGCAGTATTTTGGACTGAGTTAAACAACCACAAGAGGCAAGCAAGGCTAGCCTTCACTTAAAGTTTACATATTTAAAACAATAGTGAGTAAACCCAAATAATAACACTGAAAAAAAAGAGTGAATAATCCCTTTTCCTTTTCTATTTCTCCTCCAGTAAAAAACAAACGAACCAACCAAACCTAGCATATAAACAATTCCTTATTCTTAAAAGTCACTTGACCACCTACACATGACTGGTTCCCTCGATTTGTATAGGGCAATAAAATACTAAGATTATGAACTACAGAACAGAGCAGTTTAAAGTTTTGTCGTCCTAACCAGGAGTCGTCAAAAGGGCAGTGAAGGAGGAGGGG